>CAWUFW010017221.1:0-272671 GCA_963921515.1 Calotriton arnoldi
GCCTGCGAGTTGAACCTGGTTTCCATGTGTTTTTGTGGCGACTCCATGATACGTTGGGTACTTTATTAAGGGACACACTGGTTTTTCTGTGTTTTAGGTAATCGTTAAGTTCTACTCTAGTCATGGGGAATATTATACATGGGGATTTCTGGTTCCAACTACTTACTATGAGCTCAATGTTATTTACAGATGCATCAATATGTACATTTCACAAACACAAATAGCAATGCATATGGTGGGTCACAGCCTAGAAGTGCAATTTTTAAAACATCAGGAAATTTGGTAGCAAATTGCAGACTTTACTGTGATATGAAAAACGATTGTAAAAATAGCAACACCTTCATATAGCACATTGAGACATCAACAAAACACAATATTCAGACAAAATGCAGTTGCATTAATTTACCAGCACCACTTTACCAAATAACATCAACATCAAATAAACCTTGCATCAATTTCAATACTACAATAAGAAAAAACTGACAGAGAAAAAATGATGACTTTGTCAAAAACTCCTTACCCCGCTCCTAGCGCATGCTATCCTGTGATCAGGGAAGCCCTATGCGGTACACAGGACTAAGTGAGCCCGATAGTCTGTCAATATCGGCTCCATCACAAAGAAAACAAAAAAGATTTCTTGGAGAAAAGGAATAACTCAAAGAACCACAGGACCCTCGATTCCAAACACAAGTTACACGTGCTCTTCCAGATCCAAATCTTTTCACTAATGTCAAAATCGCACCCTGTTTCACACCCAGGGGCTTAGCTGTCCAAACGAACAACACCTCTCACTTCTTTCAGATACCAACAGTATTAAAGAGACCGGTAGTACTGAGAAAACCATTTTAGACTAAAAAATAAGATTGATGTGTCGGGCCTATATCACACCCAGGGCCCATGCGTAACATCTGTGTCACGCCCAGTGGACCAAGCGTTGAGGCATCAACCCTGTATCACACTGAGGGCACAATCGTACCATCTGTGTCATGCCAAGCGGTCCAAGCGACAACCAATTTCACCCTTCCTAGCGTGCTGACTATCAAAAACAGGTGCCGTACGAGGGAACGCCTCTGAGGATGCCTTGCGACTACTCAGTTCGCACACATAAAATAGGTAACATGCCAGATTTCTGTCAGTGGCAGGGTGCTCAGGTTACATTTTTTCTGCTTCTTCCTAGTTTGCCATATGCCAAATGCTGGGGACTAAAGATCAAATGTGGTCTCTTGCCCTTTGATGGTGACTTCAGGATGGACCTCTGCCCCGCGGATTTAGCAGAACTTCCAATCAATTGCGGCATCTTTTCACCTTCCTTGCTGCGCCAATGTGAATCCGTCCAGGCAGTCGCTTTACTTCGGCTGCAATCGGGTCTAAGGTACCAGTCTCTCCTGGCTGGCTTGCCAAAATGTTGCTAGAATATGAATTTACCTTGAAAAAACAAAAGACAAGAGGCATTTGGCAAAACAGGAACAGTTGGTTTAATTAAACACTTCAGCCGGGAGAACTGTACAGAAGTGGGTCTGAGGACTGTCTCAAAGTACAATCAATCTGAGCAAGTCTTAATACAGTTTTTGAGTATCATAAAAGTACTTCCCGCGATCCTTGTTTGGTAAAAGAATGCAGGCCTTGTCTGTGGAATCATAAATAAGGCCCCTGATAACAAATGGAGGTGGGCCTCGACCTTGCGTGGACACAACGGGGGCCAGTAGGTAACGTGTCCAGATGTGCAGTCTGAAGGGCATGTGATCACTGCGTGTAGTATGTGTGCTGTGTCCTGATTGGCTATGTGTTCCTAATTTCATGTGGCATTTGACTTTATGGTTTTTCAGAATGCGCGCAACCCTCTGGCCATGTGTGGTTTATTGGGGCCAGCCAATTTCCATGGATCATTGTTTTGTCGCTGCGCTTAACTGGTGGGATGAACCTGAGTTTCCTGTTCGCGTGTTTATCTGCCGGCTACGTGCCACCCCACCTGTGACCTGTCAAACAGTAACCTCAGACCGAGGTAGCAGAGCCTGCCTGACCACGTATTTCTGAGTCAGGACTGATGGAGAGTTCATGACTGGCAAACTTGATAATAGTGATGCGATTTCACTTGTATATGGGAATGTATCCTTATAGGATTTGGCATCGATTTTATCAATATCAACCTTATCTCTAGCACAGTGAAGTAGTGACCTCATCTTATTCATGTTTTAACCCATAGAGACGGTAAGAAAGGCGGCATTCAATAAAGCAAGAAACTGGCTGGCTACAGGCCAATATGTGTGCCCATTATCAGTGCTGCTAATTTACGCAGTTTCTTCGTATTTGCCTCAAATTTAAGGCCATTATAATCTATTTGATGTGCATTTCACGCTGTGGGAATATGCAGCCTGAGAGACATCCCTAAGTTTATAGTTTCTTACTGGGAAAATATGGCAGGTAACAAGAGAAAATATTTTATTGGTTGAGCTGTTAGTTATCCAGACTTCGGCGGAGTGCATGCGGCTATAAAGGGCAACTTTCTCAAACCCAGGGCTGAGGTACGCGGTCAATGTAACACTCAGATTTTAACTCTCGTTCTCATCCTGTGTAAGAGGTGGGGAGCATTCTGGAAACTAAATAAAGCATGTTTTCCAAATAAACTGTAATTGCAATGCAATCAAACCTTTTGAATATTGCTGTGGTTCAATAAGAAACATCACAAAAAGAGCAGCTTCAACCAACCACAAGATGGCGCTGACCTGCAAACAATCTGTTGGTGTTCTCTGATTTAGGTGCAATGTGCTTTTCCCTACCCAGCTTCACCGTGCCTTGCGCGAATCTTTTCTGTGCCTACTGTACCTAATTGCATTTCTTTCAGAATTACTAAGCAACCCACCCCCAGAAGAATAATTTAAAGGTGATGTGTAAGTAGATGGCAAGGCATATCTTCTCCACTGTGCACCATGTGATGCCAGAGGGGGCGGAGATCTTCTGTAAGGGGGCGTCACTAGTTTTCCTCGCCAATCTTCATAATGCTAGCCAGAGATGTACTAGGGAATCTATCTATTCTCACCCTCCCTCTCTCTCTTCTCCCTCGCTACGTTCCTCTCTCTCCCTTTACTCCCCCTTTCTTCCTTTCCTTTCCCCATCTGCCCACCATCTCATGTCTCCTTCACCCCATCCCTCTACTCTGCTGCACGCTAGGACAAGATCAAGCAAGGATTGTCATGGACTAAAATAGGTATGTTTCCTTTCCCTCTCCCTTTTCTAGCGCCTTATGTTAGTCAGTGTAACAGAAGGGCTTGGTTTGTGTCGGTAATTACTCATAGCAGCTCGTGATGAGGATTTTTCTCTTTTCCGTGCTGGTGGTGTGCAGTCTTAGTGTCAGTGTTTCTTAGCTGTGTAAATCCTTCGAGGTATAGAACACTACCCCGTGCATTTGCTCCTGCGCTCTGCCCTTTTCGCGCCGTAATCCCTTTCGAGTTTTGAGATCAGCGCTCTTCGCGTACAGGGCACATGGTGATGCGAAATACGAAACTTTAGTCCACCTCAGCTGCAGCCTGACAGGCATTTTGATGTAAATTGACGGTGGTAGAAAAGGCAAGTCTGATGCATGCCGGGGCAGCATTCGTGAACAATCTGTTTCTATCTAGGAATTTACAGAATGATTATGCACACGTGAAACTGATTCTACAGTATAGTAAGGAAGCATTTGCGTTAAATTTGTGACCGAAACTTTACTCAAGAAAGGTGTTAGCACACTCACAAATGTCGGTCGTTCCTCTATAGGGACCGCTGTACACGGATGATGTAAACAGAACAAACAGTTCAAATCAACCCAATACAGTGTGTACCAAAATGTCGTTGAACGTATCATGAGTTGCTGCGCTGTCTCCGGGGCGTACCCGGGCGCATGTTTTATGCGCTTGCACTGTCTAACGTGCATCCAATTAACACTATAGTTCTCCGAGTTAGAGTGTGATGTGCAAACAGTACAACTCGGACATAATGACCAGGGTTTGCTTCTTTCAGTTTCCGAAATATGCTGTCTTCAAGTTCTGCACTAGGTCTGGAAAATGCTGATTTAAACGCACTTTAGTCAGTGCAAGCGCGTAAAAAAGGCACTCTGCTTTGAGATGCGCAGTTGTTCATGGTACAGCCCTATTAGTGCATCTAAGTTGTTTTCTTGACTGGTCACCAACATGCATTGTTTTGTGGGCGCAGGGCGTATATTGTGTCTGTGTGGTGATGTGACTGGACAGGGGCTTAACTTGTTATAGATATGCTTAATTGGCCTGACAGAATGTTTTCAAGCAATGCACTGAGGCTGCTCGCTTCAATAGAAGCCGTGTTCATGGACCCCTTAGGCAACAGCCTTCAAAGCAGCGGTCTTGTTTGAAGAAAAACGTACACACAGAAGATCTGAAAACTAATAAATCACGACCGTCCTCAAGGGCTTTGCGTTTACATTCGCGATGTATTTCAGAATGTCGATGCTCACCGCTATGATATGAACCGAGAGGTCTGTCTGAGGTAAAACGTGTAAATATGCACACAGTTTCTACCATTCATTGATTAATGCACCTTGTAACTCTGGGGGTTTAAACTGCGCAATCTATAAGACTTGGTAAATATGGTATTCAAGCGAGGTACACGACGGGAGTACGCTGGCAGCCACATGGCTCTAGTGACTAGGCAATTCTATAAATAAAAAATGTATTTGGACATCATATTGACCCACTGCCAGGGCAATGGAAGTGACCTGAATCAGGAATGCTTATGGGGTAATCGCGACTTTCACAATGCATTTCGGGGAAGGAGAATGCACACCTCTTAAAGACTTCACATATCATCCTCATCCTCGTCATCATCATGTTTGTGGTTGTCATATTAGAGAATTTGCGTGTGACAAATATGTTGAACTGACGCGCATCCCCTCAGGCTAACTGACCAGGACCCATCCCAGGAGAATAGGGATAGACAGACAGACCTGTCCGAGTACGTAAGCGTCGAAGCCACTCAGTACGTAGTTGATTGAGTGTCGAGTGGACGCTCGTGCCGCCTCAGGTGTTTCCTGTCCGTGCCCGGCTGCAGCCGGGGATTGCCTTCAGACGGTGACCGTGCTTCAGCTTTCACAGCCCTTCAGTGTGCGACGCGCTACATATTGCCAGTGACGGGTGCCCATTAGAAGACGAGCACGGCAAGCAGATAATTAAAATCGCATTTATGTTGTAGTTGGTCGTATTGTGTTTTTCAGTTCTATACTTTTTATCTGAATGTCATAGAATGTGCAACGTGCAGCAAGCTATCATCAATCATAACGTGATTTGGGTTGACATCAGTGGCGAAACTACACCGAATAAAGCAGTGCTATTAATTAATTTTCTTTCTTAGATATATTATTGGGAAATCAAGATGGCAACCGCTACTAATCTACCACGCATCTGTTAATTGCACCGAAAATATGGCGGCATTGCTACTGCTCAAGAGGTTCAATGGATATTTAGCAGTTATGAGTTACTATTTGCCCTTTAAAAGTGTACTTAAAAAGGCAAAAAGGCATTTTGTTGTGAAAAAGGTGAATTGTGTACAAAGGCACAGAATTAAGTAAAGACTTTGAAATGTCAACGAAAAAGAATATTGTATAAAGGGCCAGCCTGTGCCTCAATCCAGTAGTGCCCCCTTGGAATCACTCCACACTCCACCGGCACCCAGTTGTACGAACAATTTAAAACAAAGCTGTGTGAATTAAATATTGGACGTTGCAATGTGGGTCTTTATCCCATGGCTTAACTTCACATTTATATTTATTTATTTATTTATTGGGGTGAACCCCAACCCCCTTTCGTGTTTTCAGGCTAACCCATAAACCCCCTTTTTATTATTTTAAATCCCCCTAGCTCCTTTTACCTGTACTCACATCCAAACCCTAAAAAAAAACGACCTCTTTACCGCTACCCACTCCTGAACCCTAAAAACAGTAACTTCCCTTTAACTCTGCTCTCCCTGATCCTTTCTTTTACATAACATATAATCATGGTATTTAAAAATATATACATAAAAACCAGTGGCGGCTGGAAGGGAACGGGGTTGGTGAGCGTTGAAAAAAATAAACCAAAAAAACCCCACTTACCTCTTCGGCCAGCCGCGTCGCTCCTTCGCTTCCCTGCCAACATCCCAGAACGGAAGCAGGAACTGAAAGCACACACAGGCTCCCTCCCCTAAGCCAATCACAAAGCTGCAATGCAGCGCTGTGATTGGTCTGAGCACTCTGGTTTGGCGCTCAGATGGAGAATGGAAGCCTGGGCATGTTCCTCACCAGGCCATGTAATGCAGCAAAGTGCGCATGACTGTTTAGCCGGCCCAAAACGGCTGGCCAAACAGTCATGCACACTTAGAGTGTGCTCACCACTCCTCCCCTGTGACCCCAGCCCCAGCCCCGCCTGCCCTAACCCAACCCAGCAGCTACCAAACATAAAATGATAATAACAAAGTTATTATCATTTTATTCTTTATTTTTTCACTGCTTTAAAAGCAGTGGGACGACGCTTCTCCTCCTGAGAGGAAGAGCCGCCACTGATAAAAACCCATTATGTATAATTTCTTTCTCAGTACTTAAACCTGCGTGGTGAAGACTCCCGGGTAAAGGTCATGCAGGATAAAGACAGCAGTGTAAAGGCTTCAAACCATGTGCATTATGCACAGGGTCTACATGGGAAAAGGCTACAACTTCTTGCTGAATCATCCACACCCTCTGTGCACCCCAATCGGAACACTAAGTCTGCTAGGGGCCGCTGGGGGGACTACCAGCCCCAGCAATCACGATGCCAGGAGGCATCGATGCATCCTAAAAGCGCTATAAAGTGGCACACGCTCTCCAGCAGTGCGGGCCGTGTGCAGGCTGTGCCTGGGCAAATCCCAGGCCTAGGGAGGGCCAGGGGATACCTGTCAGAGCCCAGAGGAGTCTGGGCTGGGCCACGCTCCTTGGTTTTACTCCTCAAAGGAACTGTGCTTGTCAACGGGAGTGCCCCTCAAGTGTTTCTTAATTATCTGACATATGCTGTTTCGCCAGTAGTGGGCAATTAACTCTCCTTTATGCTAACCTGAGTTTTCCACAGACACTTGTTCGATGCTCATTTTTTAAGGATGGTTAAGCACAAGTTAGGCCCCAATGAAAAGACATTGGGGGTCTTAGATAAAGACATTTTTCTTGCTGGAAAACGGTTATCATTAGCCACTTTGCCTAAAGACTGTGAAGCCCTAATTAGTCTATCTGCCTAGGATCCTGTGGGGGGGGGGGGTTCTACCGATAAATGTGTTTCTACCCCTAATATGCAGGCCGCTAAATAAACCTCGCCGCCGCGGATCAAATGAATTCAAGGGCCTACACTTAAAAACGCAACTAGTTTGATTAATCCCACACCAATGGGAAACCCAACACCTGATAATTTTTTTAACAATAAGAAGGCTGTTGGGGGTTTATTTGCATAGTATAGTAAGAAGGTTATGGACCTCCTTGTTTCTAAGTTATTGGAGTTTATGAATGTCTGGGGAACATTGAGACTAAATTATGTGAACTGAATGTTAGATTGGCACAAGGTGCAACTAGAGGGGTGACACCATATCTGGGCAGAAGCCTGTAAGCTCTGCCCAGGAACCCTGGTTGCCGGATGGTGGAGTGGAGAGTTGCCCGTCTGTGTGTCTGGTGGAACCCCTGTGCCTGGTTCAGCATTGTCTATCTATAATTGTATGAGGGAGCTCAAGGAGCTGGGTACACAAGTCGAGGGTCATAGAACACGGGCAAGATTCCAATTACCCTGCAAGCAAGTAAGACTTGCTCCTGGATGTGGCTCAAGATGTGAACCTCCACCAGCAGCATGTCCCTATGTCATAGTCATGGCAAATGCTCCAACATTACCCTCTGGAGTGAGTGAGTCCACTGTGGATTTAATTAATAAATCTACCCATTGTATTCACATGAACATCAGGTGCCAGGGTAATACATACTCCGAGATCCTTATGGCAAGAAGGGGGGATGGGTTAGGAAGATGCACAAATAATTAATGGGGGATTGTGTCATTGTCACCTTCAGGAGTCCCAGGGAAGTAGGTGATCTCATTCAAGCCTCTTACCTGGGACAAAACAAAAGTGGCAATGTTAAAATTTTGCCCCTTGGTTATTTTTACAGAGATCTGGGCAAACACCTTAAGACACAAAAGGGTTTTCCCTGCCCAATACATCCCAGCCATCACTTTACAATATTTTGACTTATAAGCGCTTTACCCCGATTTGTCAGAAAATGACTCATTTAGGTCCTCATTACGAGTTTGGCAGTCCAACTACCGTATCGTGGCGGTACGGAGAAGACTGCTGCAGCAGCGGTCTCCCACCTGCCATATTTGGATGTTCCCAATGGGCCGGTGGTGGTCTTTCTGATGGCGGTGAAAGTTTTTTTATATTTGTCGATGCGTGTGTGTATATTTTGACTGCAAAAGTGTTGAATATACACATATTCATCACTCGTGGAAAAATACCTACTTCCCATTGCTGGAGTCTGGACTATATTTGCTCAGTCCAGTCAATGGGTAAAATAGTACAAAAAAGATTTACCTGAATTTCTGCGCCAAAAGGGTCATTTTCTTCGGGGTCTAGATGCTGCTGTGAAGGGGGGAGCTGGAGAAAGAGATCGGAGACTGAAGGGAAAAAAGGGAAATGGGTGAGTATGCACCCCAAAACCGTCGATTCCGCCTCCTGGAAACAGGCGGTCCCACCGCCACGGTCGGCTTGTCGGAAAGCCAACTCGTAATTCAGATGGCGATGAAACTTCTCTGTCCCGCCATATGACATCTGCTTTCCCCCAACCACCGTCGAGGCGGTCTGCGTATGGCTGTCGGTGTTGGCGGTGCTCTGGCGGTCTTTCATTCTGAAATCTGACAACATCGTAATACCACAGGCGGACCATCTAGTCGGTGGCGGTGAATTCGTCGCCGACGCCATGACGGTGGTCGGACCCCCAAACTCGTAATAAGGCCCTAAGTGATTGTAGTGAATGTAGTGCGTTTGAGCGGATTTCTGTTCAGGATGCTAGCCATGGAGTGGGTCCACCAGCTCGCCGACCCAGTACACCACCTTATTCATTAAATTGCGGGATCTGCCAGGTGTTAACCATAATGTGATACCCCTGCTAACTTGCAAGGTGAATCCAGCCATTCCTGCGGATCCTGCTCATGAGCTCAATACTGTCTTTCATAACATTGCAGGTCTTGCCAGCAAAGTGGACTGTGAAGAGCAGTGTTATTTCAAAAGTAAATATGATGATGTTATTTTTTTCCAAGAGACATGGGCCACAGAGATTATCAGCATGGATGGCTACCACTTCCACATGGTTTCAGTAGTCCCTTCTCCGTGTGGCAGGGCAAGAGCTGGTTTAATGACCTGGCTTAAAGTCACCCTGGAGTGTAATATCACCCAGATCCCTTCTAACAGTAATTGATTTCAAGTATTTTTATCTACGTGGCCTGATGAATTAAACATAACTCGTTTTCATAATGGATATTTTGAGTCTGATCATCTTGCAATCTAAAGGTTTTATCTGATTTTATTCTTGGCCTTGAAGTACAACTTGCGTATTTACACAAAGGCTATCATATCACTTTAGGTGGGGATTTTAACATCAAACTTGTGCTAACCTAGGAGGGGAAAAAAAACGTGTGTTCTATCATCTCAGTTCGTGGTGTGGCAGCCAAATCAGGGACAAGAGGGGCAATGCTGTACTTCAAACTATCAAGATGTGTATTCTTACCAATCTCAACAAATTCTATGATCCATCTTTTTTTGCTAAGGCTACTTTTGAAAGGAGAGAGTGCTGCTCTGTTATTGATTATATTTTAATCACCCATAATTTGCTGGCCAGGGCCTCTAGGGCAGCTATTGATGAAAGCCCATACAGTGACCATAACCCATTAAGCCTTAGCTTCTGTATTCTTGGGGGGGGGGGGCAGTTAAGAGAGCATGGCCTCTCAAACCCTAACTGTGAAGACTCAAGGTCTGTGTTTGGTGAGGAGAAACCCCAATTGGAATACTCTTTTGTAAAAAATATGTACTGCTCACCACCCTTTGGTGTCTAACTGTCTTATTCTTACTGATGATCACCGGGCTCTGGCTGTCCAATTCATTAAGCTGAGCTTAGATGTAAATGTTCTGCTTATGAAACCTAGTAGACCAGGGGCTCACAAGGCCAAATGGTTTGACCATCCCTGTTGAGAGGCATCAGCATGTTTACATGAGGCATTGACGGAAATACCCAGGGATACATGCAAAGTCATACACTGCAGATCAGAGTACAAGGTAACCCAACGGCTCAGGTGCAAAGAGCTTCAAAATGAAACATGGGGGAAAATGGTTATGGCATGTAGGATGAAAGACACTAGGGCGTTCTGGGCAGTGGCAAATAACATCTAAAATGTGATTGTAAAACCTAATACTGTTGTTACTACCATTAGCCCGGAGGCCTGGATTAACCATTTTAAAGAAGTTTACAGGTCTGACATGCCTAATCAGCCTGAAGAGGAGGATGTGGCTTTCCCATTAGCCCTGGAACTTTTCCTGGGTTAAGTTAGTGAGGCGATTGACAAAAGTCCTTCATGCAAAGCCCCAGGGCGAGACGGGGTGCCTATGGATCTGTATAAATCACTTCCGAAACTGTGTGGCTCCCCTGTTAAGTTACTGTTTTAATGCCATCAGCAAGTCGGGTCTCCCTTAATTATGGTGAATAGCCTTTATTGTACTGATTTTAAAAAGGGAAACCCCCAATCCCCAGGTTGCTACCAGCCGATTTCTCTGCTGGAATCTGCTGTTAAACTGGTGGGGAGGACTGTTTTTGAGTGCCTCCTAACCTGGGTCAAGGAGTCAGATATGCTGTCGAGGGTACAGTGTGGGTTTTGTGAGGGACTTGGCACAGTGAAGCAATGCCTAAATCTGCACCTGCTGATCTGCGAATGCACTGTTGTTAAACAGGGCTCCATCTGCCTGGCCTTCATGGACCTCTCCTGTGCCTTTGAAAGCGTGGTGAGGTCCAAATTGTGGGAGATTCTGACTAATATTGGGGTTGATGGTGGCTTGGTGCAGTTTTTGAGGGCTTTGCATAATTATGTGTCTGCCTCAGTCGGGTATGGTCCTTCAAGTGAACGGACAGACAGTTATAAACTAAGGAGAGGGGTGCACCAGGGATGTGTCCTTGCCCCATTGCTGTATTTTTTTTATAATGGTTTAGGCAATGTCCTGTCCAAAAAAGTCCCCCTCAATTGGCAACAAAAAGGTCCCTGTTTTATTGTACGCAGATGATGCAGTTTTACTCCCCGGAAGCCCCAACGGCCTTAATATTTTAATACAAGATTTTGTTATTTTTATGGGGTCCCTAGGTCTTGCTAAAAAGCAATTCAAAACTTTAAAATGGCTTGTAACGACAGGCAACAGAAGATGCAGGATATAGCTTTACAAGGTCACCCTGTTGCCATGACCCAGGATTTCTCATAACTGTGTGTTCTTTTTGATGCGAGGAGTAACTGGGGATCGTGAACCGCTAAAGTGCAACAGAAATATGTAAGTGTGTTTGGGTATGTTTTTAACGCTGCTAACCACATTGGGAAAAACAGTGGCTCCCTTGTTGGAGGTCTTTAGAAGCAATTGTCTCCCAATCCTCACCTATGGGTCAGGTATTTGGGGATATTGTAGCACAATTACTGTCCAGGGTGAACAAAATAAGGTGTCTGGCCACCTCCTGGATGTGCCACCTGCATGTTCAACGCTTGTCACGCATCAGGAGCTTGGGGTGGATTATGTGGAAGATATCATCAAACTGGCCCCCCAGCTTTTGTGGTGTTCAATCTGGGAGAATCCTCATGCCTAGTTTAACCGGGAGGTCATTAGGGATTGTCTCTTGTGTGAGAAAGGCCTGAAAATCCCTTGGCTTATTTACGTCAAGATAGAACTGATGAATTTGGGGGGGGGGCGATTCTTTTTTCTAAGCCCGATACATGACTAAATCTGATATAACCTGGGAGAAAACTATCTTCAAGGTGAATAGGTGCTGCCTTAGGGAAGTACATGAGTTCACAAAATCAACTATAGGGGAATATGTTGAGCAACATAGCACAATTGCCCTTGAGCTGTATCTGGATTGGATTGACAGTACTATGGACAGAATTTTTTTTCAACCCATTTCAGGTTGGGTTTTGTGAGATGGCATCTTGGATTTCCACTTGGTCAATTTGATCCAACCAAAAGTTTGTTTTGCCAATGTGATAAATTCTCCCCAAGATTCTGTTGCACTTTACTTTTTCTGCCAATTTATATTGATTTTACTAGAAGGTTTTTAATTCCTATAATCAAGGGCTGAGGGATTATAATCCTTGGGGTAGCCCTGGATTATCTGCAGCAACTTGATTCTCCATCTAACTGTGTAAATATTTCCTATTTCTTCTGGGTGGTCCCTAGTTTTTCTTTTTTTCAATCGGAAGGGGCAATGTAATGGCCACCATTTTTATCAATGTTGTGTTGCTGTTGTATATTTTGTTATTTTATTTAAATGATCATTGGCATATGTTATTTGGGTTTTTTGTAACCCTTTGCTATTTGTCACTTGCACTTTATTTGCTATTACTGTAGCTCGGAGAAGGAAGCATTTTATGAAACAGAGTTATGTATTTGTTGACGTTTTTATCTTTGTGTAATGGCCTATTATGAGTGTTTTAATGATATGATTTTGATGTACTTTTATGGTTACCGAAATAAAGAACTTTTGACTTGACTACCTTTAGCATTTATCAGGCCCCACAGTCCTATGCGTCAAACACATCGAGCTCAACATTAAGCCTGGGCGGAGTTCGTGAAGTTTTACTCCGCCGAACTCTGCAAAGTGCCAGAAAAACTCTGCATGCTTCGCGGAGTTCAGCCAGCAGCGGAGTCTGTTAAGTCGCGCTGCTCGCACTGATTTTTAGCACTGGTAGTTGCCCCACACTGTAAAACCAGCGCGTACGGCACTTCACGTCGTGCCAGAGAGTGCTGCTGCTTTCTACCGCTAGAGTAGACATTCTACTCAAAGGGCAGTTTCCTCAACGCGAATAGCAGATTTTCGTGGCCGTGACCTGCCGCAACTGCCCAAGATGAGAAATCTCACCTAGAGGAGGTCTAGCGCGTGATTTTTTCCCACAAGCGCTCACCAACTTACTGTTGGCGAACCGCTTGAGAGACAAAACTCCTCTCCGCGTCACATTGCAGAGATTTTTGGAACTCCACACTCTGCACGGAGCACAGAGTGGGCAAAACTCTACGAACTCCGCCGGCAGAGCAGAATTCTTAGCCCACCTCTACTCAACATACATATTAACCAGTTTCATTGAGCAGGACTTCAACCATGAGAAGATAACACATCTTCTACCAGATGGGAGCAATCCTGGTGCCAGTGCCCATAAATGACCTGCAAAGAAGTGTGTCACACTTGAGTCCATGCCAATAGGCTGAGAGTCATTTGGACATATCGCCATATGTCACACCCATTTTAGCCTATTCATCCTAACAGGTTGCTTCTTAACTTATGAGTACTGGAATGCTAACATATGTATATTGTTGGAGACTAAGGCACACATTAAGGCCCTCATTAAGTCTTTCTGAATATTCGAAATGTTGAAAAATTGCACTTGAAAATACCAATACCATTTTATATTGTATGTTTTGGAATACCTGTTTGGGCAGATATGTCTCTTTCCATTCAAATCAGTATTTCTGAGACACTCAGAATGAAAGCCTAAGTGTGGATTTCGTTGGACCAGAGTAGAGTATTCATTGTATGGTATTTTGACATTTGCACATTCAGCACAGAGTCTCTTAGTACAATTTTCGTGAACAGTGTCCTCTCTGTTTATCCAGATCTTGTTACTCTTTTCATAACTTTTTGTGACTTTGGATCAAGTGCATATCCTTTATTCTGACAAATGCACAATCACAGTAATAGTGCATTTAAGATATTCTATAGCTTGGGTCAAAGGGAAATGTTTGGCAAGCTGTTGTAATCCATGATTATCATTTTGGTGACTAAGGTTATGGTTCACGATGGAATAATTGTATTGAGCCAGCATGGGACGGTGAACACATTTTTATATTTTTTATATGGAGAGCAGGTTTACCTATTGTAGGGCCCCTGAAACTGACTGCAGAAATGAAACACAACACACAGCCGAAAAACTCTGGAAAGGAAGATATAATATAAAATGACACAAGGATCCGTAGCAATGCAAGCCGGGTGCATCCAGCATTAGTCCAGCAGGGCCATATCTACACCAGATTTTCAATATAGCCACTGAAGATGTAACCAAGTTCCTTTTATAT
Organism: Calotriton arnoldi; assembly: GCA_963921515.1. Taxonomy (NCBI): domain Eukaryota; kingdom Metazoa; phylum Chordata; class Amphibia; order Caudata; family Salamandridae; genus Calotriton; species Calotriton arnoldi. Next base: position 14,350 of record CAWUFW010017221.1, read on the forward strand.
TCATTGTATGAAAATGTATCTTTTGTTGAAATGTATAAGATCTGAAATGACCATACTAGACATGCACTGGACACCCCAGGTTTAGACGTTGCCAAGACGCCTCCCTCAGTAGGGATTCCTACATCCAAGTGAAGTCTGACCATTAGCTGTCAAAAGTGTAGTTATAGACTAAGGGCCGGATTTAAAGTTTGACAGACAAAGTTACTCAATCAGAATGGCAGAAGACAGTACATCTGCCATTCTGAGGGACCTCTGCTTGCCAAACAGGAACAGGAGGTCAGCCTTATGACCCTTGGAGTTCACGTCTTAGTCCTGGGTAAAAGAGAGAGCTCAAGATCTTCTTAGGTCTCGGACAGCAGATTCAGTCCTCTTCTGAATAATATAACTAGGAGAGGCACCAAATAGTTACCATAAATTATTTTGTCATATTTCTTAAGAGTTCATATAGTTTCACAGAAAGCTATAAAGACAATAGTCTATCTAAGAAATGTTCTTTATTTGGATAAAGTAATCCTGAGCAACATAACAAACAAACAGTAAAAGTGTTTTGCTCTTTCAAAAAGAGCTTTGTCGAGACTGTAAATTATAATAAAAGAAAAAAATATATATAAAATTAGTACATACAATTAAAACACACATATATATATAAATACAACAATCCAGGCATTAAAAATGTGCATCGGCTGTAAGTTGTCTCCTCGAAATTTGCACTATTCAATCCTTTTCTGATCTTTCTCATGTCCAGTAGTGTTCTGAGGAGGGTACTGGGGATGTCACATTTACTCCGGACACCAGCTTGTGGTGCATGTGAATTCTGGCTTTTCCCCAATCAATGGGTTAAAAGTTCCCAGGAGTTCCCTTGTCCACTTTTGCAGTGTTTCTTGTGTGTCCTATTGCAAAGAATCCTACATTGCCCTTCTCTGCCTAAATTCAATATGATAAAAACCTTCAACCTTTGTGCAGAGCCCATGTGCACATCGCAGAAATGTGGCCAGGGAAATCATCAAACCTTCCTCTGTGATCACATCAAACCAGTTTCAGGGGCAGCTCTCTGGTCACTGGCATTGTAGCTTGCCTGGCTGCTGGAACAAAGAAGGAGCCTGGCCATCTGTAATTTGATATCTGCCTGCAACAGGGGAGCCCCCTCTAAAGTTAATTAAGTTCCCTGGTATTGCCCAAATAGTCATTCTGCTGGAGGAAAAGAAACACCTCCCTATACCAAGGCCTTTGTCTATGTTCTGGGAGCAGTTTTTATATCCCATTCAGGGCTTAAGCACTCAGAGGACTGCAGCTGGAGGATAGTGCAATTAGCCTCCAGAGGATTTAGTCAGGGAATCTGGCTTCACCAGTTTATTGAGATTTTAATTAATTACAAAGAGTCCAAGAATGAACTTTCTAGGTGTTTCGTAGCCGAAGATAGCATTATTTAATTTAATATTGCACCCTAGTTTTTATTATGGAATGGTCAGTATTGCTACAATGAAATAGCGTTTAAGTTGAGGTGCTAGTCACTGTAAGGACATGTTTAATATTAAATTTCAACTTGTCCTATTTTAAAATACAATGCACCTGCCTTATGGGCTATGAGTCTTATTTAGGAGTGATGTATTCATATTTAAAAGGAAGGTTTAGTTCTGTCAAAAGGGTTTATTTTGATAGGTCAAATTGCAATTTAAAAACTGCTTAAACTGCTTTAGTCAGGCTTGAATGGTAGACCTGAAGACATGTTTGCACTGCCACTGTAGTGGATGACACAATAGGTACTGGAGTCCACTATTGGCATTTAACTTACAGGTCCTTGGTACACTTTGTACCATATACTAAGGAGTTATCAGTAAGTTTAATATGCCAATTAGGGTGATGTCAATTTAACCATGTGAAAAGGGGGGAGCACAGGCACTTTAGTACTGGTTAGTAGGGGTAAACTGTACAGTGTTAAACAGCCAGCAGAAACAGACAGGGCCAAAACCTGTGGGCACCGCATTTAAAAAATGTCCATGTTCCAAATGCAAACACAACCTTTCAATTTTTAGTAAGTAATCTTATTTATTTCCGAACATCAGCTTAGTGTTTCAGACTAATCCTAATTTTATATAGAGGTAGTATAGAAGATGTGAAAATGGACGATTCACATTTTAGCATTCTTTTTCGAACCTTAAAAGTTTCATAAAGTGCAAAGTTTAAAAACGAAAGCGCAAGCTCCAATTCACCTCCCTCACAACTTCCAGAGTCCTGGCTGGCCCTGCTCAAACCTGCTGTATGACAGTCTGTTGAAGGCCTGTCTGCCTACACCCGTACACTCACTTCTCAGAGCCATCCCACCCCTCACCAATCACCTCTCCTGCGCTATTAGTTGCCTCTCACGTTGCCTGCTCCCCGTCCCCACATTTCATACATGCAGGACAGGTGTAGCAGGTCGCCATGATTTCCTTCTGCAGAGTGTTCCATTCACATGATATTCTTTAAGAGCAAATTGTTACCTCCAAAGCGCAGGACAGATTACATTTTGTTTTTGTCTCTGCAAACCCCAGCGAAGCTGAGAGATTTCATCTGCCTGACTTCACCCATTTTTGTAGGAAAATCATAAACCGTTGCCTGTCACCTAAAAGAATCCTCAAGTATAATATATACATTTTATCTTGCCAGTCATAGAAATCGTGTGTTTAGGTAAACCATCACGCGTTTCGACGCCCACAACATACAGTAATCATTGACATCACCTGAAGCAGTGTCCCTATTGCCGACAAAGCTAATTGACACCCGTGGCGTGTGAAGTTGTCAAGTTTTTCTTTACAACCCTTGTTGAGGTCTATGGAAGCTTTACAGCTTTGCTAAGGTTGCAGAGGTTTCAGCTTTGCCGTACTGGTATTAAAATCCTCATTTATGCAGTAATTTATATAACTCTTGTCCTTTTAAAAAAAGCAAAATTCACTTCATATAACACAAGGCTCTTCTCCTGCACAATACCACAGTGCATAAAAAAAGCTAAACTTGCAGATAAAATTCTACATTCATTTGCCTTGGAGCACAAGAGCTTCTCGAAAAACGATCTTGTCTAGTAAATGGCTACATACGCTTCCAGCTTGGCTGGGTTCCATTAAAGTTAAAATTGTGATAAAAGCAGTGAAAATGAGCCCAGAAAGTTCAGAAAAGCTTTGTAGGTAAACTTACCGCATTGCTAAAGGCGGAAAATAGGTTTCTTCACAAAATCTTGGCCTATTCTGTGCCATGCTGTACCACGGGCATTCTCCCGATACTGTAGATACTATTTAACATGTTGCAGTGTTTATTTGATTTTAAACACCCCTATTAAAATAATAATGTTTTTCTCCAAAGCTCTTGGTAGATTTTTTTGTGGGTAGATTTCAATGGTGAGACAGTTTACTAAATGGGAGTATATAGAAATACACTCTCTTAGTGACCACATGAACTGGGGAGCTTACTAAAAGCACTGAGTTAACTTTTGTTATGATTGATGTCCTGGGCAAGGGGAAATGATTCAATGAAATATAGGTATTGAGAAAGAAAGCTCATAGATACCAAGATCCTTTATTATAGACCCCATGTAGCCAACAAAAAACATACATCCATTCTGAGTGGGTAGCAGGCATTTTGATATGTGGAATTTATCTGGGTAACACTCATATCCTTCTTCAACTCCAACAAGTTGCATATGGGTATCATATGGATCACAAAACAGAATGGGTTCGTTGGATACCTCATGAAAAATGATCTCACACTAACTCATTGCATGCATACATCTGTAGGTCACCACCTTTTTACTTTACCTTGCACTTTGTTTTAGAACGGATACTCCGGTGATTTATATGTCAGTGGCAAGTTATATCCTGGCTGCCTGGACTGTAACGTGAAAGCATTTGAAAACTCTCCCCCATGCTTATGACTAACTATGCTGGTGATTCTGTATAACAGTTAATGTGTCATTTTTTTCTTTTTTGGTATGATGAAGCACTGCTAACTTAAGTTTAGGGTGACTGTTCCACCTCCTAATCAATGGAAATCTATCTTACTTTTTAGCTTAATGCATATTATGAAGTAGAATATGTACTGAAAAATTAATTTATGGAAAGTACTGATTTTAAATGGATGAAAGTGCTGCTCTTTGTTTTTAAGGATTTTTAATATTTGCGTATTTATCATCGTACTGTTAATTATGTTATGTTATGGCATATACATGCTAAGAATAATAAATACAAAAATTATTGTACCTATGGGTATCATCCAAGACTCCCCACCTCATTTTCAGAAGTGGAGGTTAGCTTCCCAAACCAGAGGACCCTCAGCTGAAAATAGATTTTAATAGGTTCAGCTCATTCTCATCTTTGGTAGCTTTTCGAAAGCAGAGGATGGCATGTTTAAGATACCAAACAACAATACAGTATAAAACTGAGACCATACAATAGCCACACCAAAATTAAATTAAATATAGCATTTTAATAAGATAAATTAAGCATAACAATATAAAAAAGATTATGAGAGAAGAGGAAAACAGTTGTTAGAGAGACAACAATCTATTGACAGATTTAACTGCGAGTTATGTTATGTTTGTTGCGTTATATTATGTTATTTTATCCAATAGTTATAGAATACTCGTTCCCCAAAGAGTTTCATTGCACTAACAGCACCTGAGAGATAGAAAAAGACACTGTAAACGTGAGGCCCACCTTAGGGGGTGCAACCTAAATGCTTTCTTAAAGAGCAAGATTTTTAAAGCATGCCTAAAAGTATTAAGTTCAGTGAGGGATCGGATATGCATTGTAAGGTATTTCCAGGTGGTCAGTGCTAATACCGAGAACCTGGGATCAGGGCCGGACTGGCTACCGGGCGTTTTGCTGTGCTGCACAGCTGGGGGCTGATTTCGCTGTGGTGGGGGCTGATTTCGTTGATGGGGACCTGCGTGTGCTTTTAAATAAACATTTCAAAACGAATGTTTTTAAGCGCACGCAGGTCCCCATCAACGAAATCAGCCCCCAGCTCGGCAGCACAGCAAAACGCCCGGTAGCCAGTCCGGCCCTGCCTGGGATCTCTGAACCTTGATTTGCAAAATCTCAGCACCACCAGCAGATTGGCTGTGGAAGAACTGTGGGGCATATTAGCAAGAACGGCGTTAAAATTATCGCCGCTTGATAATATGCCCTTGAGAATACCAATAGAAGCCCATGTTCTGCTGTGATCCTGGGCTTCTATTGGAATTCTCAAGGGCATATTATCAAGCCCATTATCGCCGCTTTAGCGGCAGTATCCTGCCGCTAAAGCGGCGATAATTTTAACGCCGTTCTTGCTAATATGCCCCAGAGTTCCCTCGTAGGGGCATATCGCTCCACTCTACTAATCAAGAGATCCCATGCAGAGCTTTGAAGACGAAGTAGCAAGTTTAAGCTGAAGACGCTGCTTCATTGGTAACCAATGGAGCTGTTTCAGAAGGGGTAGGCCGTGTGATCTGCGTGGGGCTTTGAACAACAACCTAGCTGCTGCATTCTGAAGCAATTGTAATGTCGCAATTTGGGAGGCTAAGATAAATGTTATTGGCTTAGTCTAATCTACCACTGATGACAGCTGCCATTTTAGTCCTCATCTTTTCAACACATAGAAACGGTTATAGTTTCCTAATGTTCCATAGAGTAACAATACATTTCGGAACCACAGAATTGATTTGCGATCTTAATGAAAGCTGTTGGTCAACTACTGTTCTTTTACTTCTTGCTGCTGACTTGGGTAACAGTAATGGTCCCATTTGACTGCACCAATAAAGATTGGACCAGGATGCAAAGTTGCTATTAAGAATCACTATTTCGGTTTTATCCACATTCAACTTTAGATAATTACTCCTCATCCAACCACTGATAGAGCGCATCATGTCTTGAAATAGAGACTGAGACACAGTGTGGAAATCAAGACATAGTAAGATCTCAGAGTCATCAGTTTTATTACAGATCCGATACTCTCTATTAGTGAGTTCCTTTATCAGGGGTTGAATGTAAATGCTGAAAAAATGTGATAAGAGGGCAGAACCTTGTGAACCTCAGAATCAGCGTTAACCCCTGTTGCTCAACACGAGGCACATTTTTTTTCCTGAGTTCTGTTACTCAGAAACAAGGCCATCGATTTATGTGCCAAACCAGGCCATCGATTTATGTGGAAAATGTTTTTAAATACATGAATGTGAATATTGATGGCATTATAAAGGAGGAGATCCTTACTGAGGGAAGTATATTTAATAACAATGGGATATATTTTATCTTTGAAGGTACACATCCTAAGTGTGTCTACTAAAGGCAAGTATTGCCATACACTTAGTCCCACCATTTGGTCCAGTAAATTAGGAGGGACCAGGGCTTTAATAATGGATCTGTATCCTGAAGAAGGCCAGTGACCCGTCAGGGCATTTGGAATAGGCTGAAACATGTCGATACAAGCAGACAAGGTAATGGAGATGTAGCTTCCCCGATATACCTGTTCAATACATTTTTAACCCTGCCAAGGGGGCCCATAATAAACAAAGATAGGGGCACCCACTTAAACAGTTTTAAAGAATTTTTCTCTCCGCAATAGGGATCCCTCTCATGAAAAAATAATTTTCTAAAAAAATGCGCTCCACCCTGAGCGTTGGTCTACTCCAGGGTGTGTTAGCGACCCCCACGATGAAGCATTCCACTATTAAGTGGGTGGGGGCAATTCCAACAACCCAATGAGTTTTCCAGTAGGTTTTTCCTCCCTTACTGTCTTTATTTCCCATACTCCCAGTACCCTACGAGGTTAACAGTTTTTTCCTCCCTTTTTTTGTCCTTTTCGTTTGGTGAGTTATATAGTTGGGAGAGCTAAGGAAGGCTTACTCTATAGTCCCTCCAAGGTTTGTTTTTAGTATAAAGGAAGGACCTCAGACACCAACTCTTCAGTACACTTCGCGACTTGTGGATACTCTGCCAGGAAGAAGGACTGCTGTGCTGCTACAAGGACTGCCACTCTGCTGGACTGCTGCTCTAAAGGAACTGGTGCCCCACTGTGCTGACCTGCTGCCTGCTGCCCCTTTTCCTGGGAAAGAAGAACTGGACCTGCAATTTCACCTTGAACCCAGGACCCCAGAGTGACTCAAAGGGCTAGTCTGCTAGCCTCCTGATTTGAGTCTCATGTACATAAAAATGCTCCCCAACAGCTCCTAGACCCATTTGCAGCAAGTTACTGAACCCCAAGTGGTGCCTCTCAGATTCTGTATCCTTGGTGAAGCTCATGGGCTCCTGAAATCAAGCTTTAGGGCTCTTTGTGACTGCAAACAGTCCCGTTCGCACTGGACCCATGCCAAAATCCAGTGTGAGCAGCCAACAGCCTGTGTCTTCACACAGCAGCATCGACAGACTGTGGTGGACCACCAACGTGAAGCTCCAGCCCGCCCATCCAGGTCGCCTGGCCTGCTCTTCGCATCATGCCATCCGCAACACTTTCCTTGTTCCTTGTGACGCTCTCCAACGCAAATGGGACTCTTGGCACAAAACTTGAGAAGGTAAAACTTCAGCGGGAGTAATTTGGGACTGTATCCAACTCGAACTCTATTGCAGTCAGCCTTAACAGTGGCCTTAACTTTTTACTTTGACCCAGTCCATCGGGATCAGATAGCCACAGTTGGCGCTTTCTGCTTTTAGGTGCTATTTTACAGTTTATTCTTTAAAAATTCATAAATCCAATTCTACTGATTGAATTTTGTTGTAATGGTCTTGTTTTATTTATTAGAATAAGCTCTGTTTTTCTAACCTCTTGTGGAATTTTTTGTGTGTGGTGTTTTCACTGTTTTATTGTTTGAAATATTGCACAAATACTTTACAGATTGTCTCTAAGTTAAGTCCGACTGCTCTGTGCCAAGCTACCGGGGAAGGGTGAGCATGGGTTATCTTGGGGTTGCTTGTGCCTTATCCTGACTAGAATTGTGGTTTCTGCTTGACTAGGATTCACACCTCAGTCAACCAGTAACCCAATTTTCTAACAGTAAGGCAATAGAGAGATGCGATGGTAGTTCTTTAATATCTCTGTGTCATCACTAAGCTATTTTTAATAGTGGGAGCACTCTGGCTTTGTTAAAGTCATCAGGAACTATTCCCATCTTCAAGGAGGAATTTAATAAGACATTCTGGGGCCGATTACGATGTTGGGCAGAATTGCTTCCACCGGACACCGTCTCGTAAACGAGACCAAGCGACCTCCGGTCGGCAGTCCCGACCGCCTGATTTGGATGCATTCCGACATTTTCCTATGGGAGCATGTGTTACAGCAATAAACTGGTGGTAGCACAATGCTCCATAGGGAAATGGGAGGTGGTGTTAATCTGTGCACCCCGTGGCAGGCCCCTTGAGGGGCCCGCCACGGGGTGCAGGGATTAACAGAGGGCACCATAGGTTCACCCTCGGCCTCCAACCGAAGGCCGTGCACACAAGGGGTCCCTGCTAGGGGTCCCCGAACACGCTTTCCGACAGGGTTTCCATGTCAGAAAGGCCGGCATGGCAACCCTGCCGGACACCATGCATCATAATCCCAAGGGCAGAAAGACCGCCCTTTGGGATTACGGGTCAGCCTCCAACTGGCTGACGGGCTCCTTGAGCCAGTCGGAAGCCAGCCCGAATGACCAGCCGGTTTCAATTCTGACCTGCTGATTCATAATCAGCCAGTCAGAATTGAAACCGAAGATGGTGGTCAGAAAGCCTTCGACCGAAGGTCAGAGGCTTTCCGACACCATCGTAATAAGCCCCAAATTGTTTTACTATGACCGTAGCTATAACCTGCATAACTCTGGGTGGACAAGGATTTTGGGGGGGAGAGGAACCTGATTTTATTTTGGTCAACAGGTGTTGTAAAGATTCTTGTTTTAGAGTGGTAAGTGACTAACTTTATTGACTTTATCTTTTCAATGAAGAACCTATTCACATCATTGCAACATTCTTGAGAAACCGCTGCAGGGTGGCTAGTTCTGTCCATAGATGAAAGAGTGGACATCGTCTTGAAGGTTTCTCTCTGGGAGTTCTTTTAGAACAGTAGACAATCTATGTTTGTGTAATTCATTTTTTATAATTTATCAGGAGCTTTCTTATAATGAACTTTACAAATTTCTTCATTTTTGCTTTTCCTTTTCCGCTTCAGGTGCCTTAGGCACAGTTTGACATCTATTACATCTTTAGAAAACCGAGAGGCAGATGGCCATCTTTTAATTTTCGGACTGCTAGCAGGCAGAGCAAACACATTTCCTTTCCTATCAAGCTAGTTATTACAAACGTGGACTGCTTTATCTGGGTTATTACTAAGTGTTCATTTAGTTCCTTCCAAGTCCTCTATCACCTTCTTCATATCAATGTTATCCCATTTCCTACAGGTAATGAAATTAGCTATCTGTTTACTAATTTTTTTAGGAGTTAATATTTCCATCTGAATTGTGTGGTGATCAGACCAGGCTCATGTTACTCTAGTGCAATTCTTCAATAGGCAGTCAAAAGGCCAGACAAGATCGAGCATGTGGCCTTTACAGTGCATAGGTTAAATACAAACCCAAGAAACCACTAGAAACCATTTGGGAATAAAACCCACTTAATCATTTATTCGAAATTGAATGGAAAGAATAGAACATTCAACACCAATCACATAGTCTAAACATGAAATTGAATTTTAGAGGGTGTCCGGGCACCAAGTTTATTCTTGCAAGAACTTAAATTCAAGTGTGTTTATAAAGAAATGTTGAGCTGAAATAAAATCACTAAGGTGGGTGCTGTCAACTGCTTCTCTATGGTGATTTTGCAGGTTACAGATGGTTAAGCTGGTTTTGCAGCTTATTTTGCTGTTAATGCTGTTTACATCTGGGCTGGTCTCCAGTAACCTAACCTGATTTCAAAATATGTGGAGGATGATTTCGCAGAGTGGGGCAGAGTCCAAAAAAGTAGTCCAGGAAGCCTAGGCAATTGGGAATTTGTCACAACAACCACAGGCTTCCTCTCTCCCAGGACCTTATCAATTCCAATTATCCTACACATCTCCTGCAGGATCCAGTAGTCATTAACAGGGCAATTGTTCCTACAAAGCATGTACAAGTTCACCCATGAAGCTCAGTTCATCAAGGTAACAGCCAGTATTCCTCATGCGAGCAGCTCCCTCTAGATATGCATGCCTAGCTAAAAGCACTCTCCTTCCAGGAGCTAGTGTTCCAGCAGTGAAAGCAGACTGTCAGGATAAGGCACAGATCTTATTATCACTAGCACATTTTAGTTTAGCCTGGTATCAGGGGCGGACTGGCTACCGGGCGTTTTGCTGTGTTGTCGAGCTGGGGGCTGATTCCGTTGATGGGGACCTGCGTACGCTTAAAAACATTCGTTTTGAAATGTTTATTTAAAAGCACACGCAGGTCCCCATCAACGAAATCAGCCCCCACCGCAGCGAAATCAGCCCCCAGCTGTGCAGCACAGTAAAACGCCTGGTAGCCAGTCCGGCCCTGCCTGGTATTGAGATGTAAATAACAAACAATACCAATTGAGATACGCTTCAATGTGTGTAGAGAAAAATTATACAAAATCTTCCTTTTACAATGAATAGACACAAAAACTATGTGACAATGTAGATAATCTAAAATATTTCCTCCAAACTTCAGGGCTTGTTGACCCTTGGGGTAGCCTAAAATGCAATAACCATATGGCATGTGGACAGAGTAATATGAAACATGTCTAGACACTACACCAATGGGAATTAGAATGCCTTGCAACTGATATTTAAAGTAACAAATCAACTCAGAAAAGTGCTTGCAAGCAGCAGTCCAGCACTGCATATCTTCCAATTACTCAACCACACTTGTGACACCTTGGGATACCCCAATCGCTAGGAGGTCAAGCGAGTCTGATTATCATCAGCATAATAATGGACCCTGATGTCAGATCAAGAGGCTAGCTTCTCTAGTTATGGATCAAGGACTTATAACAGGAATATAATCAAGAGTTAAGAACATCTCTTCCACCGTTCTTCTTTAGGGAGGTAGGGATTTGTGACAGCCATCAACAGAGAAATGTTCCTGTTGGTTTACTAACAAAATATCAACATTGAAATATCAACCTGCCTAATATTGTGGTCATAATATTGACAGCCAGAATATTCTGAATATAATAATATATAGGTAAGTATCAGTTTGCTATACTTAACTCCACTTTTATGTACCTCGAAAATGTATATAGCTTAAAGGTACATAAGTAAATTAATACTTACCTTTAAATGTACTAACCTTTAGGAAACTGGTAGTTGATATTTTTTTTACAATATGTTGGCATGTAGTTATTTTTGTACTCCACATTGTGTCACCAAACCTTTCTGTCTGGACCATCTACATATCAATGCATTAACAGCTCGCAAACCAACTACCGCTACTATCACTCGTCGGCTTTATGCAGGACCTTGACATAAACACTCCAGGGCCAGACTGGCTACCGGGCGTTTTGGTGTGCTGCCAAGCTGGGGGCTGATTTCGTTGATGGGGACCTGCGTGTGCTTAAAACCATTCGTTTTGCTTTGTTTATTTAGAAGCACAAGCAGGTCCCCATCAACGAAATCAGCCCCCACCGCAGTGAAATCAGCCCCCAGCTTGGCAGCAGGGCCGGACTGGCTACCGGGCGTTTTGCTGTGCTGCACAGCTGGGGGCTGATTTCGCGGTGGGGGCTGATTTCGTTGATGGGGACCTGCGTGTGCTTTTAAATAACATTTCAAAACGAATGTTTTTAAGCGCACGCAGGTCTCCATCAACGAAATCAGCCCCCAGCTCGGCAGCACAGCAAAACGCCCGGTAGCCAGTCCGGCCCTGCTTGGCAGCACACCAAAACGCCCGGTAGCCAGTCCGGCCCTGAAACACTCCACTGCCTTTTGGGTATGTTTGTGCAATATAAATACCACATACATACATACAAAGTGCCATGGTTTCCTCCCAGACAACAAACTCAACCTAGAACTTTGCATCGAGAATGTGGCAAAATCTCTGCACCACTTATCTTTGCCTTCCTAAAAACATGAAGTAATTGATATCTCTGCTTGAAGTGCCAGTGCTGTCACAGGTGGTCTAAGCCAACTTCCTTCGCATAGGACTTCCTAAACTTGACATGTTCCCTAGAAAGCTATTCTCCATGTGCCAGCAGGCTGGCTGCAGTCTTGTGCTGCAGTGAACAATGCCACCTGACTAGAAATCCCGAAAAAGAACTCACAGGAAAGTTGATGAACTTTTGCACTTCATGCCTGGTTCGATAGGCAATTCCTAACACCACATCTGAATACCAAGTCTTCAAATGGCTAATTGCTGGTGGAAAAGATCAAGCTAAGACTCAGTGAAATTCTCCCAGTTGTTCTGGGGCAATACAGCAAATATATGTAACTAGATCCCCATATAATTGTGCCAGGTCACTTCCTATTGGAAGTTCAAAATTATTATTTCATAGCTCAGTTTTCCCCGTTAGCCCATTATCTGTTCTGCTAGTTCAAGCATTAGATATATGCAGAGTGGACCAATCACTGGGAACACACCCAGATGCTAACATTTATTCTAACCAAGAAACAAGCATATTTAGTGTGAAAAATTCCTGGCGTATTAATTTTTTTTCTATAATTTTCTTTCCTGATTGCCCGATGATGCCATGTTAAGGATTTTGGGAGCCCCAGGCAAGACATATTTTGGGGGCCCCTGTTGCGAACAACTTTGCATTTAATTACCCTTTTCAGCTAATTCGAGGCTGCATGATGCCAATCAATATTGCATTATATGTTAAACTTTCACCAATGGGGGTCACACGACAAGAGATGAAATATGTCTTGCCCAAGCCCCAAATAACCTTAAGATGATACTTGGTAGAGAGAGAGACTTAGTTAGAGGTAAAAGTAGGCATAGAGAAAGAGAGAGGTTGAAGTAGAGAAATACAGATGCGATATAGAGAAATATCTCTTTCCTAGGGGGCCCCTTTTAAGGTGGGGCCCTAGGCAATTGCCCACTTTGTCAACACCTTACAACATCTCTGTTGCCCAACACTCTGTAACATGCTTTTTGAATGTGTAAATATTCTTGATAAAACGATGTATTATGAAGAGCAGTCTGCTGTTCTGTTTGGGCTTCGTTCGCACTTTATGGTTCTGCAGGTAGAGGTGTAAAAATAAAGAAGATTCCAGGGCACTGGGAAACCATCAAAGAGTCTACATTGTTCCTGCAGTCTTGTAGCAGTGTTGAGGTGTGCCATCGAAAGAAAAAGGAACATAGGGGTGATTCACAGACGATTCTCAGAAGAGGAATATATTTCCTCAATCTCAAATCCTTTTTCTATGATGAAGGATTTTCAAAATTTTCTGCTCCTTTACTTGGCGGGTGGGTGGATTTTCTGCTGTTTTAAGTTCACAAATTGGGTGAAAACATGTTTGTACCCACACTGGAAAGAGGACGAATACTTGCAAAAAGTCAGGACTTTGTGGGTCTTCACAAGCATTTTGAGCAGACACATAAAGTTACTTAGAAAACTGGAATATGCGTGTATTTGGATTTTCATGAGCAGACAGTAAACATTCCCATGTTTATTCGATGGGTAGGTAAAGGAGTTTGTCCCCATGTTTATTTTTCCACATAGAGAAATAAAAGGAACAATATAAGTGTTACCACATTTTCCCTAACTCTAAATCTGCGGAATTTTCTTCTGGCAGACAGGCAGGATTAGGATGATGGATACAGGTATAGACTGATTTTCATCCTTTTCCAGCGCCTGTGTTGGGAATTTTGTGCAACATATGCAACTAGTAAATCTACAAAAACATAGATGGAAGCATATACTTACTAGCTTTACTTTTTTTTGATAAACTGACCAGTCGCGGTCCGTGTAGGAGTGCCGGCCGGGCGGTGACGTGGGGCGGGGGAGGGGCAGGGTGGGGGGTAGCAAAGTACGGATTATGGACCAATACAGGTAAGTAAACATTTAAATCAATGAAACGAATTTCGTTGCGCGCACTGCATCGCATTTGGCGATGCAGCGCTCACAACGAAATTCGTTTTATTGATTTAAATGTTTACTTACCTGTATTGGTCCATAATCCATAATTTGCTACCCCCCACACTGCCCCTCCCCCGCCCCACGTCACCGCCCGGCCGGCACTCCTACACGGACCGCGACTGAAACTGACCATTGAATATTTTATGGACCTCTGTTATGTTAATGCATTTTCCCACGATGACTATTCAACTACATCACAGTTTCTATTTTAGACAAATATATTGTCATAAATGCAAAGAACAAATACTTAATGTGTACTACTGCTGCGTTTCAAACATGGCTTGCAATATTAACAGGCCGACCATCAAAGGTTAAGAAGAGCAAAATAAAGCAGCCATGATCCATATTAGCGCGGTACAATTTAGTGATCTCTCTTAAAGCACCAAGAGGTGAGAGGATGAATGCTGCATTTTCCAAATAAACTGCAAAGTATAAATGTGCTTTATCCACTATTGGATTGTGGGTCAGTACTTTGCAGAGCAGAGTCACACAGTGCTGGAGTTTCAGATGTTTACCTGGATAAAGCTGTAGGTTTGATTGGAAATATTCCCACTGCACTTAATACTACTTAATATCAAACAAATTCTCTGCAAAACAATAAAATAATTGCGAAAACTAAATAAAAAATTTACTTATTAATAATTTTAAAAAAATCATTCAAAAATATTCAGAATAAATACATATTATAATGTTTAAAAAAATCATAAATATTTACGAATGTTATTAAAATGTAAATCAAAAAATAATTTTCATGTAAAAAATATTTTCATTTAAAAATAATTTAACAAAAAAATAATTTATTAAATAATTTTCATTTAAAATGACCTCCCACCATATAACCCTACAAAACCTACAAGCAACACCTAAAACTTAACTTTAAAAAAGTAATTATTTACATCATTAACATAAATATTTATCAACAAACTCATTATCAATAATTAAAAATAAATTATTATTTAATTAAATTTAATTTAAGTTCCACAATATACCCCCCACAAAATAAACAACACACTCTTAATTACTTAGAATTAATTTACATCCCACCATGTACCTCTATAAACCCCACAACCACACCTAAAATTAAAAAAAATATATTTACACAATAAAAATTGTTAATTATCAAATAAATAGAGGGCACGCAGCAACCTAACGAACATTGAACTGGCTACAACCCAAACAACATAAGTATAATTCCGAATGGGAACTCTGAATGCGATGATGGTTAGAATGTGCATCATGTGACTGAGACCAAGGCGATGGCCGAGTGAATTCATAAAGCTAATGTAAGAACGGATGTGGGAGACAGTTGTGCTGGTCGTTAATACATGATGGGCGAGGATGCACCCTCTATCTACTTTCCACCTTGCCTACCCTGTTTCACTATTTTCTATCTTCCCTACAGTGCTATATCTCACCTAGTCTTACATCTATTTCTTTTCTTGACGTCAGTGTGGTGATCTGCATGGTTGCGGTATAAGTGTGTGGAATTATATGATTGGCAGATGAGTGATGAGAGTCTGGCGGTATGCATGGGGGCCAAGAGATGAAGTGACGTGCTGAGCAATCCACAGCTGTGACCTGACACACTTAACCCACTCTGGCTGCAATTTTGAGATTGGATGACTGAAAGCATAGTGCATGTAAGATAGCTGGTAGTATTGATTAATGTTGCAGTTTCTAATAGCATATCATCATCAGACCAAAATAGCAATTGGATATTTTGTGCTCTGGGATGTATGATACAGATGTTGATGTGGATTTAATGCTATTGTATATTGGTTGGGGTCTGGGAAGGGGGAGGGGATGTCGGGGGCTACATCAATTGGTAATGCATGAATTGTTGGGACAGTGTCTACCCAGGGGGAGGGGAAAGTTAAAATGTTACAGAGAGGGAATTTTAAGTTTTTAGCAGCAGTGACGGTGTCGGACCAAAGAAGGGAAACAACGGGACCCGGGGCAGATAGCCAGTTACATGGGACTATTAAAAATATTAACATGGAATGTGAGGTGGCATAACTTGTACACGAAACGATACTGGGGACAGACTTATCTGCGCCGACAAGGGGCACAAATAGCAATGCTGCTAGAGACCCATTTATTAGATCCCAAAATTCAAAAACTGCATAAGAAATGGAGGGGCAACTATGTGCTTCCACATATTCCACATATGAAATGGGGGTATTAGTGTGGGTCGCACCCCAAGTTCCCTTTCAGATGCATAATTACACAGCGGATATAGAAGGCAGATATATAATAATACATGGCATGCTAGATGGAATGGAGGTATGCCTTGTCAACATATATGCCCCCAATGTAGATGATGGCAGCTTCTTCCTGGAACTAGAAAAACTCCTCATTACATAGGCAGCAATACCAATTGTCTGGGCCAGGGACTTCAACTGCATAATCAATGGAAGAAGGGATAGGCACTCCCCAAAAATGCACACCAAGCCTAACATGACTGCTGCATTGCAGGACATGATGCGTCGCCTGATGTGTGTGGATATCTGGCGAGAGCCTCACCCGGAGGTGCAGGGATACATCTGCTTTTCGCCGGCACGAGAAGTCCACAGTAGACTAGATAGATTCCTCCTCTCCAGCGAGGTCGTACCAGCTACCATACAGACCTGTATCCTGACATGATTCCTTTCAGACCACACCCCTGTCCTGCTCGAGTGGGGCCCAATCCATGCTAGACTGAAGCTGCCCATTTGGCGGCTAAGACCGGATGCGCTTATGGACCCTATGTTCCGTACGGAACTTAGAGAATCGATTGTTGTATGCTTTAACTCGAACTGGTCCACCACTAGCTCTAGAGGAATAGAATGGGACACACTTAAAGTGGTGATCTGAGTGGAGTGTCTCTCCAAAGTTGGGGGGATGAGACGCAAGCTAGAAAGAGAACTAAAAGAAGCGGAAGACGAGCTTTCCCGGTTGCAACATGGACTGCAACCAACTATGCCACATAATGACTCCCTGCTACAGGCCCACCGCCAGGTGAGTGAAATATGGGACATGTTCGGCTGTCTCACCAGGCAGGAATATCGCCAGCTTTTACACAAAGAAGGAGACAAATCAGGAAGATTCCTAGCATGGGTATTGAAGAGGGAACACCCGCCCGCTGATCCTTACGGTAATACACCCAGATGGGAGCATTATGAATACACAGACAGAAATTAATTCCCACATATACAAACACTTAGCCACAATATACCTTGAACCCCCAGAAACTACAGAGCCCACCAATCTTGATTTCCTCAGGAGCATACCACTCCCTGGAATTGCGGTAGAACAGGCACAGGCCTGGGGGGCAGCAATTCAGTTAGCTGAATTACGCGAGGCTATGCAGACGATGGCCCGGTGCAAAGCCCCAGGCCCAGATGGCCTACCAATAGAACTCTACCAGACGTACAGCAACTTATTACTCCTAGATTATTGGAGGCCCTGCAAGAAGCTAAGGTAAATGGAATCCTCCCACAACTTATGAGAGATGCCCGCCTAGTTATGCTTCCAAAACCAGGTAGGGACACGCGAGATCCGGGATCGTTTAGGCCCCTGTCAATGCTGGGAGTTGATGTAAAAGTACTGGCTAAGATTCTAGTCACTCGCCTCAGCCGTGTGGTACCCCACTGGTCCATTAGAACCAGTGTGGATTTATACCAGGAAGGGGAATGCACATGAACATATGCTACACTCGCTGTCAGGCGGAGCAGATAGGGCGGCACTGGTCACCCTCAACATAGAGAAGGCATTTGACACTCTACGGTGGAACTACTTGTGGGAGGTTCTCGAAATAATGGGACTTGGTGACGAGTTCATCACTTGGGTGCAGCTGTTATACCGAGGGCCACAGGCTCACGTGCATACAGGGGACCAAATATTGGAGTGCATCATTGTTAAAAGAGGCCCCCGGCAAGGGTGTCCTCTCTCCCCGTTGCTCTTTGCCCTGGCAATGGAGCCATTGGTGATCCAGTTGAGGAGAGATATGGATGAATGGGGAATCACAGTCGATGGCCGCACTCACGTGGTGTCCATTACACTATATCTGGCAGCCAGAAGAGGCGATACCAGCTCTATTGGGGGTACTACACTCATTTGGGCAGTCATCCGGCCTCCGAATAAATCATCGTAAGACTGTCATCTTCCCGTTAGCAGCTCTGACACAAGTGGATTTACAAGACCTCCGGCCAGTAGTGTTCAGCTGGGAAATTGATCATTTTAGGTATCTTGGCATACAAGTGACACATAGGCCTGAGGATCAATACGTCCTAAATATAGGGACAGTAATCATAAATCTGACAGAGTCAATCCATTTCTGGAACAGGCTCCCCCTCTCCATTATGGGGCGTGTTGCATTGGCTAGAATGGTCATGTTGCCTAGGTGCCTGTATGCCTTAAAGAATACGCTCTGCCATATCCTGGATACTACGTTTTCTACCCTGAATAAATTGTTGGTCTCACTGGGATGGGCTGGAGATCGCAGTAGGGTGAAATTAGACATACTCAAGCTGGATACGGACCTGGGTAGGCTAGGCCTTCCGGACTTTAGAGCATATTATTTTGCTGGACTGCTTCAATATGCAGCACAGTGGTGCATGGAGGGGTACAATATGGAGAAAGCATTACTAGTGAGCCGCAATAGCGGTTCAGATTTGCCCAAATATCTGATGATTGGCACTCGGTCCATAGCACATGCCCATTTATAATCTGGCAGGTAGCGGCGATCTGGGAACAGGTGGTCATCCAGGTTGTCCGTAAGGCACCTTACACGACCTCACTCCCCTGTACAATGGTTGCAGGGGTTCTGTCAAATCCAATCAGTTATGGACATCTCTAAATGGCATGAAGGTGGATGCTCGATGCCCGGGGATCTATTCGCTAACGGGACCTTCCTGACGTATGAGGAAGCGATGGAATGGTACCAAATACCTGAAGGACACTTCCTACAATACACTAAGATTGCCCATACAGTCAGTGGGAATGTGGCCCTCCTTTCCTGATGAGCCGGCATAGTCACACACACTGGACCTCCTGCTAAACCCGGGGTCAACTAGAGGCCTAATCTCCTGTATATATAAGGCCCTCAAAGAAGACCATATCATTGAGACATCACAGATAAAAGACAGGTGGTCTGCTGACCTGACAGTCCCCCCTATGGAAGGGGAGTGGAAAAGGGCATTTGCACAGATGTGGGAGGTGGCTAGCAACACTAGGTTTAAACGTGCCCAGCTCCACTACTTACATCGTACTTATTTGACCCCTCAGAGGCTGGCTCGCTTTAACCCAGTGCACCCTTCCCACTACCCCAGGTGTGGCTCAGACCCTGCCACTTTGCTGCACGTGACTTGGGCATGTATCGGGTTACAAAGGTACTGGCATCAGGTTATCCAGATACTCCGTGCTACCACAGCAGTTCGGATAGAACAGACAGTTAAACATTGCCTACTGGGGTTACTCCCGACACCAAAAAAGGGAACACGCACCAGACACAAATTTGCCCTCTAAGGCCTAGTATTGGCAAAACGGAGCATTGTGATACACTGGATTCAAACACTCCCTCCAAAATTTGATACATGACTGTCAGACATGCGGGAGTCGGGGGTGGCAGAAGAAAGTCTTCTGAAAATAGTACGCACAGGCGAACATGCTGAACGAGATCTAGAGTACTGGGGACACATGCTGGAAGGGTTGTGAATGCCGGACTCACAACTAGAGCCGGAGTCGAATAATACACAAAGAACACAACCAAACACCTCTTGGCCACATACAGAGACAAGGGATAGTCCAGACACCCATGCGTGGGAAAGTCAGATATTGCTAAACAGTGGGGCCCCCTCCTACACCGATCAAATAACCCCTGAATGATGGGCAGACGCCCGGTCCCGTGAAATGAATGATTAACGGTTTGGTAACCTCAATATTTAGAGCGAATTCTGTCACCAGTCACTGCTGCACTATGTTATATTTTTTGTTTCTTCATACTATATGATTCTTATCACTGTAAATACTGCATGTGGACTGTAAGCACAAATGATGATTGGGTGAGTAAACCCTGGTGCACTACATATATTGCAATGTAATCCTTGTTTATGGCACGTGGACAGATAACGGGAAAATGTAGAATGTACCAATTCCTGTGATTCACAATGCAGTATTATAATAAAAATAAGTTAAAAAAATATCAAATAAATAATTAATATTAATTAACAATTAGTTAAAATAAAATTACTTCCCACCCTCTACCCTATAAACCCCACAACACACAAAAAAGATGATTTACACTATTAACATAATTAATTATCAAATAATTACTGAATATGAATTAACAATGAATTATTAATTAATGAAAATTAAATTACTTCCCACCCTGTGCCCCTAAAAACCCACAATCTGCTACAGTACTAAACATAGCAAAAATTACTTACATTAATTTAATAGCTACTAAAGATTTTACAAATACATTAAAAAACATAAACAATAATTATACAAATACATTACATCATACATCATATACATTTAAAATATATACCAAAATACATAACAATAATATAAAAACAAAATTAAAACCAACTACATTTTTGTAAATAATATTAATAACTTCGATATTTAAAAAATCGATATTACTTACCTTAAAATCGATATTCTGGACAACGATATTCTTGATTATGATATTTCCATGCCATGATATTTTTGACTCTATATTTTTGCAAGTCGATATTTTGTACTTGATGTTTTGTCTCAGCACCCATCAAGATCTTACAACTGCGCTACCTACCAACGCAAAGCTCCGGTAAACCTTACTCTTTGCACCACAGTGACCGCCAGCAATGGCCGGCAATGAGAGATCTGCACTTCGCCCTACAGTATTGTCAGCCAGAGATGACCATCAATGTGCATGGTGGGGCGCGAGCTATACTTACGATATATTTGAAATTGCATATGTCCGGTTCTACTGATAGCATTTTTGTCGTTTTGGTCTCAAATAATTTATCCCAAAAAAACTCTTGTTCCCCTTGCGATGATTCAATAAATCTTGTGGAATACCCCTATTGTTCTTCTATTGTCACATTCATACATACAAACTCAATAATACATACAACCTGTTTTTGCAAAAGATGTATCCTCCTTTATCAGAAAATTATTCCTTTTATATTCATATAGCGCTAAATCACAATAATTGATATTTATATGCAGAACCAATGTCAATATTCTGAAAAATATTTATAAGATTTTTTCATCAATCAATCTTATACTAAGATGTAAAACAAATTTATCTTTAAAAATGTATCTTTTTTGAAAAATGTATCTTTTTTTAAAAAACACAGAAGGCCTCCATGTCATTCCTCCTTTTTACGCGTGTTGTTTACATATCACAATGTTCATACACTGATTTTATCTGTGAGTCTCTGCACATGAATAACTCTAAAAACACAATTCACATATTATCAAGTCCCATATCAGCAATATTTTTTTTAAATCAGTAAAACAAACCAATATTCATACAGCTAAAACAAAAGCAAAGTGATGACGCAGCATTTAGGTGGACTTGTCTTATTCTGCACCAACTTCTTCAGGACAAGCTTTTTATTTTTAAAAAGACAGTTCGATTCTCTTTGTAGTATATTATCTTAGCCACATGTAGTTATAAATCTCATAGTGGATGGAGAACTCGGAGAGATGGATAAACTGGTAGTCGCTTCCAATTATAATCCTTATTAGTTCCAATCTTTACTAATTTACACACTTTCCTTTCATCAATGAGGTGGCGTGCAAATATACTGAAAATTCCTGAACACTGTTTCCGTAACACGGAATACGAGTTGTTCTAGCAAAGGATCTTTGCTAGAACAACTCGTATTCAAGGACACCAAAAAAGAGAATAGAAGCAAGACTGTTGCCAAATATTATGGTATGTCACTGGATATTCTGGGACATTACGGAAACACGATGACCAGGAATTTTCAGTATATTCACACGCCACCTCATTGATGAAAGGAAAGTGTGTAAATTAGTAAAGATTGGAACTAATAAGGATTATAATCGGAGGCGACTAAAAGTTTATCCATTTCTCAGAGTTCTCCGTCCACTATGAGATTTATAACTACATGTGGCTAAGATAACATACTACAAAGAGAATCGAACTGTCTTTTTAAAAATTAAAAGCTTGTCCTGAAGAAGGTGGTGCAGAATAAGACAAGTCCACCGAAATGCCGCGTCAACACTTTGCTTTTATTTTAGCTGTATGAATATTGGTTTGTTTTACTGTTTTTTTAAAAATATTGCTGATATGGGACTTAATAATATGTGAATTGTGTTTTTAGAGTTATTCATGTGCAGAGACTCACAGATAAAATCAGTGTATGAATATTGTGATTTGTATATAACAAGTGTAAAAAGGAGGAATGACATGGAGACCTTCTGTGTTTTTTAAAAAAAGATACATTTTTAAAGATACATTTGTTTTACATCTTAGTATAAGATTGATGGATTAAAAAATCTTATAAATATTTTTCAGAATATTGACATTGGTTCTGTATATAAATATCAATTATTGTGATTTAGCGCATTATGAATATAAAAGGAATAATTTTCTAATAAAGGATGATACATCTTTTGCAAAAAACAGGTTGTATGTATTATTGAGTTTGTATGTATGAATGTGACAATAGAAGAACAATAAGGGTGTTCCACAAGATTTATTGAATCATCGGAAGGGGGACGAGAGTTTTTTTCAGTTATTTGAACCCAGTTCCCTTTGTTCGTTTGAAGGGTTACTCTCTATTAATTTTTAAGTTTGTATACAGCTCAAATAATTTATTACACTTTACTTTATTTTTCTAAATTGTTGTGTAATTTTTCTTGTGTTGTCTTTTCACTTTATCACTGTTTGAAGTACTGCATAAATACTTTACACATTGCCTCTAAGTTATGTGTGACTGCTTTTGTGCCAAGCTGTAGAGGGTTGAGCACAGGTTAGTTTGGTGTTTGCTTGTGACTTTACTCTGACAGAAGTTGTTGTTTTTGCTTGAGTACGGTTTTGCCCCCCTCAACCAGAGACCCAATGTCATACACCACGTGTGTTTGTGCAGATTCTGAGTACTAGGGCAGTAAAATGACTCGTTTAAAATCCTGGTAAGAGCCAGCTCGCCATAAAATTCTTGCCTCCTTTCTTCATCATTGGTTCAGACTAATGGAGGCTCAGTCAGTGATCAGAGAACTTGGCAGAGATGTGGGCAGGAACTTGGCAGCAGAATGGTAGCCATTGAAACTTGTACAACTCACTGAATGCTGACACTTCCACATCATGCTCTATTATGGACATGGTCTGTTATTCGCCTGTCCAATTCTCGCTGCTGATGCTAAGATTGAGCGTGGTCTCAGATGCAGAGAGTTCTCTGCCTCCAGATCTCAGGATTCTTTTGAGGCACATCTGTGGCATTTGATTCTCCCACAGCCGAGTATCCCCTGTCTGCACCGGCACCTGGACTCAGGATGGAGAAATATCCAAAATCCCAAACTATCATCCTCCTGACTCTCGGGTGAGGTCGGAGTTCCTCCTAAATTGACCCTCCCCCACACCAGGAGCTGAAGCAGGAAGCACGAGCAGAGCATCAGTAAGAAAAGTAATGCTTCGAAGGAGCCGGCGAGCACACTTTTTGTTCCGACAGAGGATACGCATATTATTTTTCAAATGTATCCCCATTTCACAGGTTTTTTCATCTCCACACATTGGACTTGTCAGCTGTCAGGCTGTTGTATGTTTATGGAATTGTTAATACCCCTCAAGACCCAGGAAGACTGAGCGTTTTACATATTCTCATTTTAATTTTCATGTTCGATGTCTACATTTATTCTGACTGAAGCGAAAAGACCTTTCTGTGGATTTCCTTTTTTTAATGCAATTAACTGTGCGGGTGTCCGATGAAAGTTGTCCGCTGGGCAGTTAATCTCTTAAAGAATTGAAATCCTCTGCATTTACGCTTTGGGGAACGTTTTAAATCATTGTCTGTCGTATTACTTTTATATTTATATCATGGCAAGTTGGCCTAGATATGTAACATATGCCACAAGTGTTCCCACTCCATATCCTGTGGCAAGTCATGTATCTCAAAGAAGAGAACTCAAAAGGGCAAGTGACTAATGCGAGAAAATGCTATCAAAAGATCATCGAAAATAAAAGAACAGCCTCAAACCGGTCTCATGCTGGGAACATTGACCTCCTGTATTGTAACCTTGCCTTAAACTTGAAGTTCACTGATTACTGGCTTTGTCACCAGCAATATATTTTGTTCTGAAACTTGTAATATGCATATGAAGAATGTGGTGTGAGCTAAAAAGTCCCAGCGTGCAAAGTGTTGATGGTTAACAGGCATGCAAAGGCTGCAAGTGTCAAACATGACATTCACCCTCTTGGCAGCCATGTGTAGCAAGAAGACCTTTTACGGTCATGGTAATAGCATTAGCTCTCAAGCACATATGAAATTCGTCAAAAGGTCTGCATTCTTAGTTCCAACATAGTTGCACATAGATGATAGCTGGGTTAGATGCGATGGCATCGCAGCCTGTTCGTGAAATGGAAAGTATTTGTAATGCTACATCTGCAAACTTTCTTAGTCAAAAATACCCTTTTTTCTCAGCACGGCTACTTCAAACCTTGCAAGCTGAAGTTCTGCACCTGTGACTATGCAAGCACCGGTAGGGGCAAGTCATAGTTATGGCCCCGATAGCCTAACTGAAACACGCTAACAGTTTATACAACTTCGTTTCTCAGTTTCGAATTTCAGAGCCCACACTTGAGTGGCTCCTGTTGTAATACTATACTCCCTGTGTTATTCCTTGGCCTCTGAATGCAGTTTTTCTGAAAATTCTAAAACTCTTATGGGGATTAAATATGTTTATCAAAAATGTAAACTACTACATGCTTAGCTAAGAATACTTACTGCTATTGCTTAAGTAAAGACAACTTTTTCTTTGGCGCCAGAGAATTCATATTGCTATGTCTGTGGCTATATTTCATAATGTATATTTTTATTTTTTTGTGGTTTCATGTACTCTCAACCAGACCCCTGGGGAATTAGAACACTTTACAAGTCACAAGGCATTAATGTTAACTATAACTCACGCCCCACCACGCACAGTGCTGTTGTCAATGATGTCAGTTCAGTTATCGTCAGTAATGTTATCACTGATGTCACAGAAGATGTCATGAGTGTTGTAATATGTGAGGTCATAACCACTGCATGGCAATGGCACGAGCTATAGTTAGTTGAAATGAATATAACAGTTGAAATTCTGTGGTGTTTTGGTCAGTTTAAAACGTTATGTTTAAAGTGACATTTTCACCTAACTATAACATCACTTTAACCATTGTTTTTTTCAGTAAAAAAAGATAGATAGATAGAGAGATAGCTAACTAGATAGATAGATAGATAGATAGATAGATTGATAGATAGATAGATATCTCCTAGTGGCGGTTGCCACTTGGAAGATGTAGTTAGGTCAGCGTTAACATAGGAAAATGTATTTTTGTTTTGCTTATAACTTTTTTTAAATTCAAGATCTGTTTATTGAGTATTTAAAACATTACAACACATTTGCAGTTGAAAGAACAATCAATAGGCATTTGCATAGCAGTACATACAAGAATCTATGCAGGTAATAGTGTAAAGCTGTCTGAAACCCCTGGGAAGGGGGGATTCTACAGTTTTCTAATTTGCTCCTGGTGAAAAGACCAGGAGAGCCTAAGGAGAGAACAGGGCACTGTGCTCTCTTGCCTCTGCATGCCTATTTGAAGAGTGGAACTGATAATCAAACAGGAACGGGAAGGGAGGGAAGGAGAAGGGCAGCAGGGAAGGTCAGGGGGTCTCCAGCTGGTCTCTCTCGACTGTGGAAATGCAAGAAAAGGGGTGGCTCTGATCGCAGCGGAATTTCACGCTACTAGACCCTAAAGTGGGCAGGGGAAACACTCTCTTACCCTGTTGTGATAAACAGGTGAAGCGCGCACAGTCTGGGGGGGGTTGGAAACATAAGTATTTTAAGGGGGCAATGTAATCAACAAGAAGTGTCTAGATGCGCAGGAACTTTTTATCTGTGAAGGACAATTTGTGTGTTATCTGCTCCATAGCAATGGTATGCCAAAGCTATGTGAACCAAGAAGCTGCTGAGGGGCCGAAGGGGACCTCCAGGCTCGAGCTATAAGCTGTTTGGCCATGCCCATCATATGGCGTATGAGTTACCAGTTCGCATGGGTTATAGCAACCATTGATGTTGGGCAGATACCCAAATTGATTGCATGATAGTCTGCTGATATAGGATTGTCCAGGGTACCCTTGATATGACTCAGGATCTCCTTCCAAAAAACGGTAAGAGAAGGGCATGCCCACCATATGTGATGAAAGTCACCACCTGCGCTCCACTTCATCAACATGCGGCAGGGGCCGCAGGGAACTTGGAGTTGAGACAGGCTGGGGTATAGTGCCACTGAAGCATTACCTTATAAGCTGTTCTTGGTGAGAGATGCTTCAATGTGTTTGCGGGATCTCTTTCCAGAGCAGCTCCTATTGTTTCTGATTGATATCAGGAGTATTGTTTGGAGCCCATTTCCATTGCTATGGATGGCGGGGGAGGAGGCGTGATTGTTGTAGAACATCATACGTCTTATACACTAGACTGTGTGTGCCTTCAAAGCTGCAAACAAGTTGCTTGAAGAGAGTATGGGAGCAGGGGGTAGCTTCAGCTTTGGGGGTGTTGAAGGGCCCAGTGCCGGGGCTGAAAGTATTGATGACTAGTAGATTCACAGAGGCGGAACTCTTTCTTACACTGGTCAAAGGGCTTGACAGTCTGGCCCTAAAATAGGTCCTGTAGGAGTCTGCACTTGCCCATGACCCAATCTGGGTAAGGAATTGCAGAGAAGGGCAGGAGAGAAGTTGGGATTCTGTGCAATTGGAGTGTTCGGGACGGGAATGTAATTAGACCCCTTTGGATAGCCAATTTGTCCCATATCTCCAGTACTGTGCGTGTAGGGGTAGGCACTTTGAGGGCGGAGCTGCTTTGGAAGCCATGCGAGGTCCCAAAGCTGCCGACAGGTGAGTGCTCGATCCATATGTACCCAATGCTTATCGCTCTCCCATACCACCCACTCTGAGATGTAGCGTAGATGGGCAGCCCAGCAGTAATCCTGGAAGTTGGGACAGGCGAGCCCACCCTGATTCCTTGGGAGCATAAGAAGGGGTGCTTCCCCTTCCATATGAAGGAACGAAGGTCCCTTTGCAGTCGGTTGATGTCGTCAGAGGGGATGGGAGTGGGCAATGACTGGAATATATATAGGAGCCGAGGGAGAACATTAATTTTTACCATGTTGTTGTGGCCTAAACATGTGAAATGGAGCTGTCTCCAACGCCGGAGGTCTTCAAGTATTGCCTTACGATAACATGGCCAATTAGTCCACGTCCAGGTAGCTATGGAGTTCATGATTGTATGGCCTAAGTACTGAATTGAGTGATAGGACAACTGGAAGGGGGTAAATGCCTGTAAGTGGTGAGACAGTGTGGTGAGAGACTGAGGTTGAGCGCTTGTGACTGAGCCAGATTGATTTTATACCCAGATACCTGTTCATAGGTCAGTAGAGCCTGGACCACCGCAGAAGGGGAGTGTCTGGCACCATCATGGCAAGAAGAAGGTTATCTGCATACAGCAGTACTTTGTGATCTTGTCCGCCAAAAGGAATACCCCTAATGTCGGACAATTGCAGCAGATGGATGGCAAGTGGCTCCACCACGAAGGTGAATAACAAGGAGGATACATGGCAGCCCTTCCAGATTCTCCATGACAGAGGAAAAGAGTGAGTTGTCTGGCCATTAATTTGGATGGAGGCGGTGGGTGCCGAGTACAAGGCCATGATCCTTCTGACCATGACTGGGCCTAGTCCTATTTTCTGGAGGACCGAACTTAGGAAGGCCCAGCTCACACAGTTGAAAGCCTTCTCAGCATTAAGGGAGAGGAGGAAGGCAGGAATGGGTATTGTTGGACGTTTTCAACTAGATGACCGAGGCATTGGCCTTTGTCCGGGTTGTGCCGATGTCGTATAAAGCCTACCTGATCAGGGTCTATTAACCCGGGTAGGATTGCTTCTAGGTGGTTGGCCAACATCTTAGTGTAGACCTTTGCGTTTGGTATTCAATAGGACGATTGGGCAGTAAGATAAACAGGGTGTTGGGGCTTTGCTCGGCTTGGGAACAAGTGTAATTTCAGCATTGGACATAGTAGGTGTAAGGCCCGTGGCATGGGTGAGTGAGTCGTATAGCGTGAGCAAGTGGTCTTGAAGTTGTGGCAAAAAGACCATGTAGAAAGCTTGGCTAAGGCAGTCTGGACCAGGGGATTTGCCCTTGGGAAGCTCTCTGAGGGCCCTGTGGATCTCGGCGGCCAAGAAGAGTTCTTCCAGGTCTCTGGTCAGAGAAGGGTCTAGTGGTTGCCAGGAACAGCTCTTGAGGTACTTGGCTATCTCAGTTTGGTCCTCTACCCTGGAGGTGTAATGGCATTGCTAGAAGGTTTGGAAAGCTGCTTGCCTGTCTGATTCCCTGGTCATCCAACTAGAGTCGCCTGTATGGATCTTGGCAATGGGGGACCTAGCGTGTTGGTGTCACAGCCTACGTGTGAGGAGAGAACCTACCTTGTCCCCACCCTCATAATACTTTTGTTTAAGGGTGAGGAGGGAGCACTCAGCTTTGTTGACCCGATGTGCCTGGAGCTGGCCCTGCAGATTAGCCAGCTGTCGCTTGGCCCTCAGTGTGGGACGCAGCTTATTAGTGCACTCTGAAGAGAGAATGGCTTTTGTGAGCTTCACTTCCAACAGGCATGCTTCTCAAGCCCTGGCTATGGAAATGGAGGTCATCACTCCATGTATAGTGGCTTTAAACCCGTCCCAAAGGTCATGGGGGGCAAAGAGTTAAGTGCAAAGTATTCAGTGATGGCGTGCTGCCTTGTCAACATGGTATCTCAAGAGTTGTGGGGGGAGGCACCAGCAAGGGGGCTCGCATGGTGAACCGGCGCGCGGTGTACATGTAAACTCAACTTGCGCATGATCCGAAGTGGCGATGTCAGAAATCTGGCCAGATGTGAGGGTACTCAGTAAGGAAGAGGCAATGAACAGATAGTAGATGCAGGAGTATGATAAGTGCACATGTGAATAAAAGGAGTAATCCTTCATATCTGAGTGTAAGTATTGCCAGGCATCAACCAGGCCTGCATCTCGGAGCTTCTTCTTAAGTATCCAAGACATGGCTCCTATGTGGAAATCACCCCCCACAACAATGTCACCCCTAACAAGCCTCAGTTCTCCTGAGAGTGTTTGTCGTATGAATGCATCCTGCTCTTGATTCGGGGTATAGAGGTTGAGAAGTGCCAGCATGCCTCTACCTCTTTCCACAGTCAGAGTGAAGAATTGCCTGCCTAGGTCCCTAGTCATTTTAACAGCTTTTTGTGTAGAACCCCCACTTACAAAGTATGGCAATGCCTAGGGTCTTAGAATCGATGTACGCCCATTGATGGTGTGGGTAACAAGGATGAGCCATGCGGCGGTAATCAGTTTGAAGCAGGCAGGTCTCTTGCAAGAAAATAATATTGGGGTCATGTTGTATAAGATAACATCGATTGATAGGTGATGTTAAGGGAGAACAACTTCAGATCGTGTGTGGTACCCATATAAGGGGTAAAATTCTCAGTGCACTTCTAGAGAGGTGAACAACCATCCCGTGGGAGACGTCTGGTGGGGAGAGACCCCCCCCATGCACCTCAGCGGAGAAAAGCTCAGTAAGGGGGGTTAGAGGCCAGGAGCAACGCAGAAAAGCAATCTGTGTGGTGAGTCAATCTTATCAGGGAAAAGGAGGAAAATGTCAAATACGACAGGCAGGTATTCGAAGTCCGAGCTCTGAGCCCTGAGCCCTGCGAAGTAGGCTGATGTTCGGTGGGCCAGTAAGTGTTGGTAGTAGTTCAGGAGCGAGACATGGACGTGTTCTGCTTATGTAAATTTTCTTCGGCCGAGGAGTGAGTTCTCCATCTTCATCTTTTGAAGGTGTGCAATAATGTTCGCCTTCGCTGAGTGCGAGTCTTGTGCATGCTTGCTGTTGCTGTTATGTCCGCGTGTCTGGACTGTGTGCAATTTAGGTCACCAGGAGTCCGGACGTGCAGAGGACAAGGTGTCTCAGACCCCCGGAAGGCCGAGGATTGTGTTTGCCTCTGTGAGGGAGAGGACCATTTGTTGTTTTCTGTTCCAGGTGAAGAGCAGGCCAAAGGGATGAGCCTATTGATATTTGATTCCCTGAGTGCATGAGTGCTTTGTGACTAGCTTGAAGTCTTGTCGCTTTTTCAGAGTCAGCAGGAGAGGTCCTGGTAGATATGCACAGTGTGGTCACAAAACACTTTGTCCACTTTACCCCTCGCTGTCCGGAGCACAGCTTTTTTGTCCTGGAAAAATTGAACACTTGTGAAAATGAAAGGGGGTGCATCTGGTCTGCCTGAAGCGGCAGTGACCCGATATGCTCTGTCGAGAACCAGGGGGCCCCCCTCTAATTCGCCCCAGATAGCGATCAGCAGGTTGCTTATAACTTTGACACCATCTGACGATTCTTCACTAAACTTTCCCAAAAAAGTGGTTTTATTTGCATTATTTGTGTATGGAAATATTTGGGGTGATTCGTCAAGTGCGCACTGAAAAAAAGGGGATCCCAAAATGAACATTCCCCATGCATTTTCCATAGTCTTTCTTGAGAAACACTACTGCAGGGGGCGTGGCCTGGCCACTGCTGAAGATGGCCGTTTGTTAAATGAGCTTCAGGTGCTGGAGTAACTTTGGGGGTAGCGACTTGGTTCTCAGGGCCAGCGGTGACCATGACCAGTCCAGCTTTCGTTGCCTTGGGAACACCGAACCCCCCCTACCATGCAGTTCACAACTTTGCCGACCTCTGACTGGCCATATAGAATCCTTTCTCCCCTCCTGGAGGGCCTGCTATGAAGCCAGAGGAGGAGCAGCTGCAACAGGGTAGTCCATACGGTTTTACCACAGCCTGCACTGCTATGCTGCTAAGCCACCAATCCATCATCCACTGGCACTGACAGCAGCATTCCTAGCTTCTCAGCCAAGCACTAGGAACTGTCAGTTGCTGCAAGGGGACTCTCCCCCATTAGAGGGCATATTGCGGCCTTAGGGGAGACGTGGCAGCCTTGGATTGGACCGCTACCCCGCCATCGCCCTGCCTACTTGCCATGATGTATACGTCCCCAGCCCCTTTCTCCCACTGCTGTATAGCGGAGACCACCAACTGGCCAAACGGAAGCTATCCTCCCCTGGTGGACCTGCTGCAATGACCAGGGGCTGTGCAGTCCCCGATCCAATGTGACACCACTGCTCAAATAATCCCTTTACTGCTCGGCCTGTCAGAGGTATCCCCAGCCTGCCGGTCGCGCACCGGGGCCGCTGAGAAACTGCAAAACAGCGGGCCCACCCACAGCAGTAACACGCTGGAGCTCTGGGGCTCCCGCGGTGCACCGACCAGGACGAGGAAGCCCACCTCTATTGCAGCACCTTCCCCAAGGCCCTGCATAATGCCTTGGAGGCTGGTTTCAGTCCTCTAGCCCGCCCCTACAAACCACACAGAAGCAGGCTGGCCAATTCAGGGCCCAAGCTGGGGAAAGTGAGAATGAGACATGACCCCCTCACCGAGCATCTATCCTCCCTCCACAACTCTTTATCATTGAGGGCATACACCCCTTCTGGAGACCTGATTGAGGGAGCACTACATAGAAGCTGAGAAGCAGTGCTCAGGACTATATTCCCACCTTGATTCCACAACGCCCTCTCTGCACACCTAACCCAAGCAGGACCGGGAACCTTGTGCTCCTTAGAAACACTAAAGAGAGAAGCTGGTGGTGACCTGTTGCTCCTGGAGTGAGAAAACAAAAGACACACAAATGATGAATGGAACTGAGAACAAATCAAACATTCACCCCCAGTCAAGAGATCTGGGTTACATCCATTGTTCTTTTGCTCACCCTGCTACCCCAGTTTAGACCCAGCTGTATGCAAATCAGTCTTGACCCTGCTCCCCATGGGAACAGTCCAGCCCAGACTGCCAAGTCAGGTCCTCCCTGGACCAGAAACAAGCATCCTAGGACCGGCTTCGGAGCATCACCTCTCATCAGCGATGCTAGCTGGAATCCAGTGAAACAGTGAGCTCGGGACCCACGTCTTGGCATACCCGGCACACTTAGGGAAAGAGAGCAAAAGACACACAAATGATAGACGGAATGCAGAGCAAATCAAACATTCATCCCCATTCGCACAGACGTGGGTCCCTTGCTCACCCTGCCACTGGATTCAAGCTAGTCTGGCTAATGAGTGGTGATACCCTGAAAAGGGTCCCAGGATGCTTGTTTCTGGTCCAGGGAGGACCTGGCCTGGCAATTTGGGCTGGACTCTTACCATGGGGAGCAGGGTCAAGACTGATTTACATATGGTTGGGTTTAAACTGGAATGGCATGGTGGGCAAAAAACAGATGACATTTGGCCCAGATCTCTGTACTGGGGGTGAATGTTTGACATTGTTCAGAATTCCGTCCATCCATTGTTCTTTTTGCATTTGTCACTCCAAGTGGGACAGATAAGCCCAGACGTGGGTCCCTTGCTCACCATGCCACTGGATTCAAGCTAGCCTGGCTGATGAAGGGTGATTCCCTGAAACCAGTCCCAGGATGCTTGTGTCCAGTCCAGTGAGGGCCTGGCCTGGCAGTGTGGGCTGGTCTGTACTGTTCCCATGGAGAGCAGGGTCAAGACTGATTTGCATATGACTGGGTTTAAACTGGAATGGCAAGTGGGCAAAAAAACAATGAATTTAGGCCCAGATCTCTGTACTGGGGATGAATGTTTGACATTGTTCAGTATTACGTCTATCAATTGTTCCTTTTTCATTTGTCACCCCGAGTGGAACGGGTATGCCCAAATGTAGGTCCTGTGCTCACCATGCCATGTCCATCGTCCCCTTTGGTATCGCTTTGTTCGCCCTAAGTTGGCAGGGTATGCCCAGACGTGGGTCCCTTGCTCATTTTGCCACTGGATTCAAGCTAGCCTGGCTGATGACGGCTGAATGGCCAGAAACCGGTCCCAGGATGCTTGTTTCCGGTCCAGGGAAGACATGGCTTGGCAGTTCGGGCTGGACTGTTCCCATGAGGCACAGGGTCAGACTGATTTGCATATGGCCATGTCTGAACTGGGGTGGTGGAGTGAGCTAAAGAATGATGATGGATTAAACCCAGATCAGTTGACTGGGGGTGAGTGTTTGATTTGCTCAAACGCTCCGTCCATCGTCCCCTTTGGTATCGCTTTGTTCGTCCTAAGTTGGCAGGGTATGCCCAGACGTGGGTCCCTTGCTCACTTTGCCACTGGATTCAAGCTAGCCTGGCTGATGACGGCTGAATGGCCAGAAACCGGTCCCAGGATGCTTGTTTCCGGTCCAGGGAAGACATGGCTTGGCAGTTCGGGCTGGACTGTTCCCATGAGGCACAGGGTCAGACTGATTTGCATATGGCCATGTCTGAACTGGGGTGGTGGAGTGAGCTAAAGAATGATGATGGATTAAACCCAGATCAGTTGACTGGGGGTGAGTGTTTGATTTGCTCAAACGCTCCGTCCATCGTCCCCTTTGGTATCGCTTTGTTCGCCCTAAGTTGGCAGGGTATGCCCAGACGTGGGTCCCTTGCTCACTTTGCCACTGGATTCAAGCTAGCCTGGCTGATGACGGCTGAATGGCCAGAAACCGGTCCCAGGATGCTTGTTTCCGGTCCAGGGAAGACATGGCTTGGCAGTTCGGGCTGGACTGTTCCCATGAGGCACAGGGTCAGACTGATTTGCATATGGCCATGTCTGAACTGGGGTGGTGGAGTGAGCTAAAGAATGATGATGGATTAAACCCAGATCAGTTGACTGGGGGTGAGTGTTTGATTTGCTCAAACGCTCCGTCCATCGTCCCCTTTGGTATCACTAGATTCAAGCTAGCCTGGCTGATGAGGGGTGATACCCCGAAACCGGTTCTAAGATGCTTGTTTCCGGTCCAAGGAGGACCTGGCCTGGCAGTTCAGGCTAGACTGTTCCCATGGGGAGCAGGGTCAAGACTGATTTGAATATGGCTGGGTTTAAACTGGAATGGCATGGTGGGCAAAGAAATTATGGTATTAGGCCCAGATCTTTTTCCTGGGATGAATGTTTGACTTTGTTCAGCGTTCCATCCATCAATTGTTCTTTTTGCTGTTGCTACTGGAGGCAAGGGGGGAGTCTGGCCTGGATCTGGCCTGGTTCTCTGGCAAAGACAATAGGGTGAAGCTGTGATACACACTATCTCTCCCCCTCTCACTAGAGTTCCCCTCCCTCCACATACTGTGACCCCGTAAGAGGGTGCCCTCTTCTGGGGTGTCCCTGGACCCTATCCGGACAGCTCAGTGCTTCTGTCCATCACTGGCCTACCACTCATCCCTGGCATACCAGCCCCGCCTCTACCCTCGCCCCCTGATGCTCCGGACGACTGCCATCAGGACTGCCCTGACACTTGATACACACAGCTATTCTCTCTGGTGAGGACCTGGATGGGGTAGAAATAAGCTGTGGAGTACCAGCTTTTTGAGGTGGAGGAGGTCCCCTCAGAGCTTGGGCTCCGCATGCTACACCTGATCCTTACCTCCCCCCACAGCAGCGAAAGGGACAGCCTACCTACTACCTAAGACCTGTACCAGCCTTGGCTGGGGGTCAGACTCACTTTCTTCCTGCTCGAGAGCTTAGAGATGCCCTATGGTAAGTTGACACACCAGCTGCTCTTCATGGAGGCTGTCTCCCACCCCCCCAGCGGCTGTACCCCCTGAGTCCTCTACAATGCAGGCTGCCATAGCCTCTTCTGGCACTTCCCCGGACCCTGTGATGGGCCTCATCCTTCAAGAGATCACCATGGTGGGCCATCACCTGGAGGGTCTAGACGCCATAATGTGGGACCTCACTGTGGAATCAAAGTCTATTCTGGATAACATAGCAGGCTTCCATGACGAGGTGGAAGGGACAGAGCACCAGCTTTTAGTGGTGGAAGAAAGCCTTAATCGCCTCCACGACAAAGGCAAGGAGCTTTGGCACCTATACAACAAATGTACTGACCTGGAGGATTGGAGCAATGGGGAAAATGTCTAGTTTTTTTGGCTTCCCGAATGCATTAAGGGCTTCCTCAGGAACCTTCTCCCTACGCTTACAGGGCTGAGAATCTCCCCACTTGGAGACCCAGAAAGCCCACCATCTGGGGCTAACCTGCCTGGAGACATCAGAGTGGGCATGCCCTCACATTGTCTGCTTCCTCTTCCATGAGCAGGTATGGCAGCTCGTTACTGCGGCCCCTACCCATGGTCCATATGACTTCAATGGGCACAAGATCTGCATCACTGCAGACTTCTCCTGAGAGACCAAAAGTAAGAGGAAGGCCTTCCTGGCCCTCCGTCCCCAATCACGGAAGTTAGATATAAATTTCAGACTCTTCGAACCAGCACATGTGTGGATCATGAAGGATGGCAGGTCTGGGGACTTCCTTGATCTGAGGGGCCTGTTCCCATTCATGGAAGATCTCATGGAGCAAGGGATGGACATTGTGCCTTTGGACTCCTAAGTCGCACCCAATCTGCCAACTGATCTCCTCTCAGCAGGAGGGGGCAGCGGTACAGAGGGGGCCACCATAGGGACAGATCGCCAAACCACTCAGCTCAATCACAGACCAGCATGGACATGGCAATCAAAGCAGTGGCTGAACTCATGCAAAAATGTGGCCACGATAAATCCCACTCCCCCTCTGAAACCCAGCCCGCCCGAGGATTGAAGCAAGTGGCCCTTCGCTCCAGCTGCTGCTTCCCTGTTTTGGCCACTGCTTCATAGGACAATACTCTCCCTCCGGATGGACAGCTGAGCATTTCCTTGCTGCCTTTCTGGCAGCCTCCTACATTGCAGTTGTGCTGCATTCCGCTATGCTCTGCCAAATTTTTCTCTGTTTTGCAGTTTTCTGTCATGGTTGCCGCTGCTAGCGTGCCCCCCACACATTGTGGGCTGCTGCTGATTCAGAGGATCGGGCTTAGGCCAGCTGTTAATCTTGCCGGGTCCCCTCCCTCTGCTCTCCCTAACCCCCGTGTCATTGCCCTCCCACCCCACCCCCTTTACGTCCAACACCACTTATTAGTGCCACCAGTGCCCCCTCTGCTGCTGCACACCCCACCCACATGCTGCCAATGACCGACTACCGCAGGACCTTGGGGCCCTGTGACCTTGGCTCAGCCTCTTCTCAGCCCCATGGCTCTTCCACCACCCTGATAGTTCACCTTCCTTCCCCCTTTAGGATCTCCAGCGCACAAGGACTCCCAGATTTGGACTTGTGGGTCACGATGTCCGGCTCCCACCGAGGAGGTTGACCTCGGCTCCTAGTCAGCTTGTCTCACCTTCCCTCAGCCCCAGACACTCTTTAACACTCTCTTGTTTTGTACTGAACTTTGAGCTCCCTCCCGGCCTCTACTCCTAACCAGGTTTCTGTCCCCCACCATCTTTACACACTCCCCCCGCCCGGGTGTTCTTTCTTTCTTTCTTTCTTTCTTTCTTTCTTTCTTTCTTTCTTTCTTTCTTTCTTTCTTTCTTTCTTTCTTTCTTTCTTTTTTCTTTCTCTCTTTCCTACTTTCTTCCTTTCTTTCTCTCTTTCTCTTTTCCTTTCCTCCCTCTCTCTACCTCTTCTTCCCTTCCTCTCTGTGCCTCAGTGCTGCAGTGGTGCGATAGCCACCAGCAACCTGGAGCCTTGCTTACCCTTGCAAGCTATCTCTTGAAATGTCAGTGGTCTCATGCCCTGTATTAAGTGCAAAAAAAGGATTGACACACCTACAATCTAAATGTTTTGCCATGGCCTTACTACAGGAGACTCAACTCTCCTGTGAGGAATCAGAGAAATTACGACAGGGCTGGTTGGGGAGGGTGATCCACAGCAGATGCCCAACCTCAACAGTTGATGGTCCTGGGCAGCCTCGGAAATGTAGTGTTGCAATACTCATACGCAAATCCTTGGCCTTCACTGTCCTGAAGACATAGGCCATCCGCGAAGGCCGCTATGCATTTGCCAAACTTTGACTTGGTTCTGCGTTGGATCGGTGTACCCACCGACGGGGCCCAAGCACCAGTTCTTCCTCTGGCTCAACCGCCTCTTCACGGAAATCGAGACCACCCACTGGCTCATAGGGGGGATTGGATTATGGCTACGTATGTGATCCTCGAGCGCACCGCCTACTGGACATAGGCAGCACGCAGTTCAGGCTCTCTTGGGGGACATCACTTCAGACCATGTCCTCGTGGACCTTTGGCACCTTTCATTTCCCGGGGACCAGGAGTGCACCTTTTTATCACAGGTACTTGGCACCCAATCCCTCATAGACTACTGTCCCCCGCCCTCGCACAAGATGCATGGATCCTGGAGTGTGCAATCTTGGACCTCTGCCCGACCCTCCTCTCCCTGGATTTGGATTTGGGGCTATCTTCCTCAGGCCGCAAACCATGGCGCATCACCCAAATGCAGTCACATGTCTCCACTTATCTAGAGAACAATACGCGGTCTATCATCTCTCCTCAAACCCTGTGGATGGCTGTTAAAGTGGGGATACCTGTTTGCGACACTCTGGAGGATCGGCCTGGGTGAGGATTTCATAACGAAGCTTCCGGTGGCTCTATGACTCACCAACCACCAAATGTAATTGTGGGGATTTCCTCTCAGGTCCATTCCCAGTTTGCTGAGGGACTCAGCAAGGTTGCCCACGTTCACCCTCCTGTTCCTCCTTGCCATGGAAACACTTGCGGTCTGTCTCCCTTTGTAAATCAAAGTGGTTGTCCAACATCCCAATCCCCAGGGGGATGTAGACTGTTTACGCTTATGCTAATGACATCCTACTTACACTCTTGGACCTCTCCTACTCCCTCCTGGCCCTCCTGGACATCATCTCTGACTTTGCAGAGCTCTCAAGCTATAGGATCAACTAGGACAAAATGAGGCCCTGCCACAGACTGGGGTGCCCACCAGAGTCGCAGTATCTGAGTTGCCATTCCAGCGGAAGTCCTCGCGTCTGAAGTACTTGGGGATTTCCATCAACAAGGGGCAGGACCGCATAGCAGCAGACAGCCTGAATCCCTTGGTGGCGTGTATGAAACTGGACTATGAAAAGTGGGCCCACCTTGGCCTCTCACTGTGTGGCAGGGTGTGGGCAGTCAGGATGGTGACCTAGCCACAATACACATATGTCCTTGGTATGCTCCCCTTGTTGGTGCCCCTCTTGCAGCTCCGAACAGTGGATAAAGGCATAAGGTCTTTCATTTGAGGGCCGCCCTCCCCCCGGGAGTCCAGCGGTAAACTCATGGCCCATTGCTTGGGTGGAGCCCTCGGTTGAACATTATGCCCTGGCCCTATACTTGACACAGCTCACCTACATGCTTCCCGGGATGCTGGACTCACCATTCTGGGTAACGGTTGAGCGAACCATTTTGAGATGTCCCCAAGGGCTATACCCTCTTTAGAAGGGTGACGCCCAGGCCCCAAGAAGCCACTGCTCCATGCGATGGCTAAATCATGGCTGAGAGCCACTGCCTTTTCAAGGTGGATGCTCACTTCCATGAACTAGCGCCCCAATGGGGTAACACCGGCCTCCACAACAGCGTCAAAGTACTGAACTGGGGAGTTTGGCACATGGCGGGTATCCACACCCTCCAACACATGCTCAAAAAAGTGCCCTCAAACCTTTTGAAGTGCTTCATGAGGAGTTTGGTCTCCTGTCCCATCAGTCCTGTCAGTACCACCAGCTGCAACACTGCCTCACCCGTTCTTGGTTCTGGGCATCCGGACTCTCCAATCCCCCGTGGTCCTCTACCTCGCAACATGGGAACATTTCCCGGGGGAGTAATGTCCAGCTTTTATATCCTCCTGACTCATCATTTATTCTCCTTGCCCCTACTGCATAGTCTCTACACCAAATAATGGCAAGCCGGACTGCAGTCAGAATACATAACCAGAGTACTGGGCAGAACTCATAGAGCCACTGGATTGTGGTGCCAGGGAGGCACAGTTGAAATTTTGCTTCTTTAAGTTACTACATGACTGTCACTTTAACCAAATGAAACTATGGGTGGCAGGCCTGCTGCCCCACTCTAATTGCTTGCACTGTGAAAGCGATCGCTGTGACCTGGTCCATATATGCTACGAGTGCCCTGTGGTTCAACCCTTCTGGTAAGCAATCAGTACCACACTGAGTAAGACCCTGCCAGTCTCAGTACCTCTGCTCCAACCCTTGATCCTACTGCATGACTTTTCGGACTGCCCAGACGTCTCACTGATTGAGGGCCGGCTGCTACACACTGCACTTGTGACGGCAAAGAACTGCATCCTTCACCATTGGTGTTTGCCCATCTCCCCCTCCCATAAAGAGTAGTTCTCACCCATGTATCAGACAGGCTCATATGAGCAGGTCATCTACAATCTACAGGACAAGGCAGAGGCCTTCCTCCTCACCTGCGCGCCCTTCCTACAGGACAATGGGCGCTAAGTGCCATTGACCCACTGTGGTCAGGCTGAGCCCCGTCAGTTCTGCTTGACATTTTGGCCTTGCCCTAGTCCCTACAGGCCAACACTCTCTCTCACTCCTGCTTGCCTTCCCCCATCACTTTCGCTCCTCTCTTTCTCCTCTACTCACCCTCCTGCCTCCTCTCTACTCTCTATCCTACCTGTCCCCCCTCTCACCCTGGGTCCATGGGATCCCCAATCACTTCCTTCCTCCCCCGTTCCTTTGCTCCTGCCCTACCCCATCCCAGCTAATCTACTTAGTGCTGATCATCCCGGGTAGTACCGTAGCTGCATAGATGAGTCCCGGTGATGCGCCTACTGCTCCCTCTTGTACATTGGACCTGACGGGCTACCACATGCCTTGTATTACATGAAGCACCAGCTCTGTTGTGACTGTTTGATGTACCATGCCCCCCACCCCTCCTTACACTTCCTCCCCATTTATTTATTTAATTTTTAAAATATATTTATTGGCATTTAGTCGAGAATCTCCACAAGTTGTGCAGGATACAATGATAGACATTTTCATAAAGTGGACAAACAGACACATCCCAACATGCTTGCACTGCAAATTTTCTAGTATCAGATTCTACAATGATATGGAGGGGTATCAGGGCATAGGGAAAAAATAGGATGCCATAATTGCATTGTGTGCAAGAAAAAGACCAGCTCGTAGAGTTCTTGCAGGCCCTGGAAGAAAAGCAGAGCACCATCGCCATATAGTTCACCCAGTTGGGTGATTCCAGCTTCTCACCACAGAGAAGGATCATGGGCCCCCAGCAAAAGTTTCATGGCTGGCATGTTCAAAAGGGGCAGTTGTGGTGAATAAGGGGTTGGTGCATGTCTGGGCTGTATATATTGAATCCAGATGAGCTTGACCACACACGTGACTCTACCGTGTACTCTTGCCAGTCCTCCTGGTGAGAGCAGCCATTCCAGAACATCCATGCCCCTCAGGTCTGCTCAAACCAGACTACACTCTGCCGTTCCATCTCTGGCTAACCAGTGCATAGGCCACTGCATTTAATTTGCTGCAAAATACAGCTCCAGGTCTGGGATCCCCTTGAGCATGGGGTTCTGAAGCATGGGAATTGAAACCCATTTCAAAGTGAGTCTCCAAACGAGCTCAGACTCTAGACTCCTCAGAGTCCTGAAAAAGGATCTAGATGGTATCACTGTCAAAGAAATATAAGAGCCTTGGAAGAACCGGCATCTTTACTACCAAAGCCCTGCCCATAGGCTAGAGGGGTAATCAAGTCCAGAAGTGCATGGATTGGCGAATCAAGGTCAGGGCCATGCCAAGATTACCATCTAGCAAGTCCCTGTCTCTGTGTTAAACATTTATGCTGAGGTCTTGAAAGGTTTCAAAACTCTAGGAGAGGTGCCCAACTTCCAGCACCTCTCAACATTCCAGCTCAATCCAGAATAAAGGGAAGACACAGGACTTACCCTAGTTAACCTTGAGGCCTGCCATCTCTCTGAAGGTCATAGAGGGCCGCCAGTGTGCGGGCATAGTCTCTTAGGTATACTAACACATCATCCAAGTATAAGGACAAAGTGTGCCACTCTGATATCCTAGACAGGGCACCTGGTGCACAGCTTGGCAGCAAGTGGCTCCATAGCTAGCGCAAAAATCACTGGAGATAAAAAGCACCCTTGGTGGGTCCCTCTACCTATGGGAAAAAGATTGCAAGATCTGACGGCCGGTGCGGACTCTTGCCTGCGGGGCAGTATATAAGAGCTTGACCCAATCAAGGAAGTTAGGACTTATCCCAATCACCTTCAGCACCTGTAGAAAATAGGACCAACTCAGTTCCTCCCCATTTATGTATCAAATCCTCAATAATGAAAGATGAAACAAAAAAAGAAGCTCAACTGCAAAAACTGCAAACACCAAATTTGGCAGAAAGCTGAATCTTGGTCCAGAAAGTGTGCTATTTGGGATTTGATTTGAATTCATTCAGTAGTTTTGGAGATATTAAGCTTCAAAAATATTTGTATATCTGGAGAGTTGGGTCTGAGGGACTCTAGTGAGAGTCCCTCAGACCCAATTCGTAAAGATAGGGTGTTCTGGTTAGCCCAGGGAAATTGTTTTCCGTTGGGCCATCTTGCTCCCACCGGATTCCGACTCTCACAGAAGAGAGCACTCTAATTGGCTTCCAGCAACATGAAGAAAAATGCTGCTGGCAGCCATTACAGGACTCGAGGACTTAGTACCCTGTTCTTAAGTTAAATAGAACTATAAGGGGGCAGAGAACCCCCCCGGGCCAAAACAATAAAATGTCATCTGTTTTTGCAACAATACTATGGGACTCTTGCTGGATCCCGGCAAACAAAAATAAAGAAAATGGTATCTCACCATTTATTATAAATTAATTGGGGAGGAGCAGGTGCCCCAGTTGAAACTCCACTTCTGTAATGTAAACATTTATAACGGGTACTGGATACTGGTGAATTTCTGAGGTTTTTTTTAGTTCAAAATGTTAATGTTGACACCGACAAATTCACCTAACTATAATGTTAGTTTAACCTTTGTTTTATCCAGTGAATTTTGAAGTTTTTTTAAATGAAAACAGATTTTTTAATCACACAGATTTACATTTAAAAAACTTTGAAATTCACTCAAATACCAAATGGTTAAGGTGTTGTTTTTCACTCATGACATGCAACGCTCACTGAAGTGCAGTATATGATACAGTGATGATGTTTTCACCAGATTGGTCTTTCAATTATTGATATATTGCCAAAGTACACAATTCTTTCCTCACACGGTGGGTAGGTATGTATGTTATTTGTGTATTCAAAATGATAAATAAAGCTAAACAAATTCACAAGTTAGGGCAAGCAGTGCTAACTATAGCATACACCCCTACCATGCACTGGTTATGACCTCACATATTACATCACTAATGACATGTTCTTTGACATCACTTATAACATCAATGATGACTTCTCAAAAACTAATGAATGGATTTACACCAAACCTACCAAAGACAGGTCCTTGAATAAAGGACTACTTTCATGCCAACTTTGATGTAATTCCATCAAGTGTTTCTTTCCGAATAGGAGAGCAAAGAATCTTATGGAATTTAAATGCAAAACAGTCACTTATTGACCCCCTCTATTGTTTGGCCCACGCTTTATAGATGTGCATAAAACTTGTCATGCCAAACCGTAATTGGATCAACTTTTTATTGCAAGATTTGTGCATGTTCATCGAACAGTGTTAAAGTTATTAAGAAAATAAAAAATCAATTTTCAATGAAATATAAGTATATTCACTGGGAAAACCATGGGTTTCAGGGACGTTATAGTTAGAAATTAGCATTTAAAAAACCTTAGAAATGCACTGGGAAAAAAACCCACAGGTTTCAGGGACGTTATAGTTAGTTGGACATTTCACTCGTACAAAACCAGAGAAATTCGTCCGTTATAGTTAGTTGAGCTAACTATAACTTGCACCCCCGCAATGCACTGCTGATGACGTCACATATTACATCACTCATTACATGGTCAGTGACATCACTGATGACATCACTGATGACATCTCAAATGACCATCACTGATGACATCTCAAATGACATCAGTGACTGATGACAAATAACTATAACGGCCGAATTTCTCTGGTGACTGAGTGTTTCTAAAACATTTAAATATGTTTTATATATATATATGCCAAGGTGTATTGAAGAATGAGTGGGTGTATGAGTATCTGAATGGATGATTTAATAGGTACATGACTGACTGTATAAGTGAGTGAGTAAACGTGTCTTACTAATACTTGGGTGACTGACTAATCTGTATGAATGTCTGTATCAGTCTTTCAGTTGGTGTAAGTGGCTGCTTGGGTTGGTGAGTAGCTACATGAGTATCTATATGGGTTTTTGATTGGTTTTCAGAGTACCTGAATGGATGCCTGAGTGTCTGTGTGTGTAAGTGGGGTGTGTGTGACTCCCTGCATGGATGTGTGAGTGGGTGATTCCCTGGGTGTATCAATGCATCTGTGAGGGGCTTATGGGTGGGTGAGTGTGTGTATGGCTGTGTTAGTGAGTGCATGGATGTTTCAGTGGTACATGTGTGAGTAACTACATATGTGAAAGGCGGTATATGTGAGTGTTGGAGTATATAAATGATTATATCTGAGAGTGAGTGATTGTGAGAGTGGCTGTATGGATGAGTGTGTGCTTGTGTCAAGGATTGTATAAGAGAGTAAGTATGAGTTAGTTAGTATCTGTATAAACAAGTGAGGTGGTGTGTGTATAACTGTGTAGGTGAGTAAATGGCATTGTGATTGATTCTTTGCATGACTGACTAGCTGTGTGAGTAACTCTATGGGTGAGTGGCGGTGTGTGAGTGTCTGTATGGGTGTATGAGTGCATATGATAGTGGCTGTATTGATGAGTGACTGCATGTATGAGTGACTGTATGGATGAGGGAGTAGATGTGTCTGTAAACCTAGGAATCAGTGAGTGGGTATGTAGTAACTGGTATTGGTGTGTCTATGGTCTTGAGAATGGCAGTCTGTATTTTAGAGTGGGTGTATCAAAGGTTATATTAGGCTGTGAGGAGCTGCATCAGCTTATCACGTGGATGATGTCATCATTGATGTCATCAGTGATGTCATTTGAGATGTCATCAGTGATGTCATCAGTGATGTCACTGGCCATGTCATGAGTGATGTAATATGTGATGTCATCAGCAGTGCATTGCGGGGGCGCGAGTTATAGTTAGCTGAACTAACTATAACGGCCGAATTTCTCTGGTTCTGTATGAGTGAAATGTCCAACTAACTATAATGTCCCTGAAACCTGTGGTTTTTTCAGTGAATTTCAAAGGTTTTTTAAATGCTAATTATTAACTATAATGTCCCTGAAACCTGTGGTTTTTTCAGTGAATTTCAAAGGTTTTTTAAATGCTAGCTTCTAACTATAACATCCCTGAAACCTATGTTTTTTGAGTGAATTTCAAATATTTTTAAAAGTTAATTTCTATTTGTAATGTCCAAAAATGCTTTTTCTAAATTTTTAAACTTTTTTAAAAATACTGTGATCTTTTCTCTTTTTTAAAATATGAATTTACATTTTTTTTTTAAAGTGGATTCGCAT
Source organism: Calotriton arnoldi (assembly GCA_963921515.1). NCBI lineage: Eukaryota > Metazoa > Chordata > Amphibia > Caudata > Salamandridae > Calotriton > Calotriton arnoldi. Next base: position 59,140 of record CAWUFW010017221.1, read on the forward strand.
AACGATCGTGTACCAGTCACGGTGGGTGCGTGAATCCAAGAATTTTTGCCACCATATTGGTTGTCATGTACGATGCGCGTTGGGTATGCGGAGGGAGTGCGGTTCTCGACCCCGCGCAACGTCACGTACGTATTTCCGGGGGTCGCGCCAGGTGCGCGAATCCATTGCAAATTTTTAAGTTTTAAAAAGTATATGTATATAACTTTAATATGTATATTATACCAAGAGATTATTTAACATAATTGCAAATATCGTATATTTGTAACTGGAATAAAGATATATTATTGTTAGATATATTTTTCGGGAATCGCGTCGGGTGAGCGCTGGTTGCACGCCGGCTGCGCGAATCCCATGTGACCTCAAAAGAAAGTAGTTCATTGGTTAAGAAGCTTTCTATTCTAGGACTTGCAGGACCCCACCCAATTTTTTCATTCTTCCAGGAGCATCTTTTCAAGAAACACCTCTTGTGTTTTCTGTGCCTCTTTATTTGATTTTTTGGGTGTTTTTTTTTCAAGAAAGAAAATGGCATCGCAAAATCCACCACAGGATATTCCTGCAGATGAAAAGGAGCTGGAATAACCCATTAAGAAAAGGAAAGAGAGTATTGTGTGGGCTTTCTTCTCCATACCAGCAGGAGAGAAGGAGGTGAACGTACGCAAAGTCACCTGCACTGTGTGTCAGAAAGTTTTATCTCGTGGATCAGAAAAGAAGTATTCTTGCGGGACTTCATCTATGATGAAACACCTTCAGACGATGCACCCAAACCGTCTTGCGCGAGAGCAACATCGGCGCCAAATGTAAGAGTCACAACAAGATGATGAGGTCACAGGACCTAGTACTTCTGCGGGATCCACTGCATCCACACAAAATACACTAATTGTTCCAGAGTTTGCAGGACTGGAACAGCACTGCATAAAGTGCAAGAAACTTCTTTGTGCAGGTGAGCAATCTGTTGCAGCTGTTGTTGTTGCTGCAAAAAATCATTGTTAATTTTTTTGTTGTTTTTGCAATGAGTTTCTAATTGCAAAATCTTTTGAAAACGTTTTTAAGTTCATTTCATTAGTTTTTTCAATCTTTTGTTTAAAAAAACACCCAAAAATGTAAAAACAAAAAAAGAAGAAAAAATGGTTCTTTTTAGAACTGCCTAATTGGTTAAAAATAGGCAAACTTGTATGTGTTCTATGAATGACTGCAAGGGTAATGTCTGAGTCATTGTATGAGTGAATAAGTAGTCAGTGAATGAATGAGTGCAGCAGTATTGCCTGAGTCATTGGATGAGTGGATGGATAGTGTTTGAGGGAATGGATGAGTGCAGCAGTAGTGCCTGAGTGATTGCATGAGTGCATTGGTAGTGCCTGGCTTATTGCATGAGTGCATGGGTAGCGCCTGGGTGATTGGAAGAGTGCATCGGTAGTGCCTGAGTGCATGGATAAGTACATGGCTAGTGTTTGAGGGAATGGACAAGTGCAATAGTAGTGTCTGAGTGATTCGATGAGTGTATGGGTATAGTCTGAGTGCATGAATGAGTGCATGGGTAGTGCCAGAGTGAATGGAGGAGTGCACGGGTAGTGCGTGAGTGCATGGATGAGTGCATGGGTAGTGTTTGAGGAAATGGATAAGTGCAATAGTAGTGTCTGAGTGATTGGATGAGTGCATGGGTAGAGTCTGAGTGCATGGATGAGTGCATCGGTAGTGCCAGGGTGAATGGAGGAGTGCATGTGTAGTGCCTGAGTGCATGGATGTGTGCATGGGTAGTGTTTGAGGGAATGGATGAGTGCAAGAGTGTGTCTGAGTGATTGGATAAGTGCATGGGTAGAGCTAAAGTGCATAGATGAATGCATGGGTAGTGTTTGGGTGATTGGAGGAGTGCATGGATAGTGTCTGAGTGCATGGATGAGTGCATGGGTAGTGTTTGAGGGAATGGATGAGTGCAGCAGTACTACCTGAGTGATTGCATGAGTGCATGGGTAGAGCCTGAGTGCATGGGTAGTGCCTGGGTGATTGAAGCAGTGCATGCGTAATGCCTGAGTATATGGATGAGTGCATGTGTAGTGTTTGAGGGAATGGATGAGTGCAAGAGTAGTGTCTGAGTGATTAAATGAGTGCATGGGTAGAGTCTGAGTGCATAGAAGAGTGCATGGGTTTTGCTTGAGGGAAGGGATGAGTGCAAAAAAGACTGCCGGAGTGATTGGATGACTGCAGGTGTAGTGTCTGGGTAATTGGAGGAGTGCATAGCTTGTGCCTGGCTGATTGCATGAATGCAGGGGTAGTGTCTGGGTGATTGGAGGAGTGCATGGGTGGTGCCTGAGTGCATGGGAACTGCCTGCCTGATTGGAGGAGTGCATGGGTAGTGCCTGAGGGATTGGATGAGTGTATGGGTAGTGTTTGAGAGAATGGATGAGTGCATGGCTAGTGTCTGAATGAATGGATAAGTGCAATAGTAATGCCTGAGTGATTCGAGGAGTGCATGGGTAGTGCCTGAGTGCATGGCTAGTGTTTGAGGGAATGGATGAGTGCAATAGTAGTGCCTGAGTGATTGGAGGAATGCATGGGTCCTGCCTGAGTGATTGGATGAGTGCATGGGTAGAGCCAGATTGCATGGATGAGTGCATGAGTAGTGCCTGCATGATTGGAGGAGTGCAGAGGTAGTGCCTAGGTGATTGCATGAGTGCAGGGGTAATGTCTGGGTCATTGGAGGAGTGCATGGGTAATACCTAAGTGATTGAATGAATGCAGGGGTAATGTGTAGGTAATTGGAGGAGTGCATGAGTAATGTCTGGCTGATTGCAGGAGTGCAGGAGTAATGTCTGGGTGGTGGCATGACTGTAGGGGTAGTGCCTTGGTGATTGGAAAAGTGCATACGTAGTGCCAGGGGGATTTTTTAAGTGCATGGGTACTGGCTGGATGATTGCAGCAGTGCATGGATACTGCCTGGATGATTGCAGCAGTTCAAGAGTAGTGCCTGGGCTATTCTATGAGTGCATAGCTAGTGCCTGGGTGATTGCATGAGTGCAAAAGTAATGTCTGACTGGTTGCATGAGTGTAGTGGTAAATCCTGGGTGATTGCAGGAGTGCATAAGTAGTGCCAGGGTGATTGCAGGAGTGCAACAGTAGTGCCTGGGTGATTGGAGCAGTGCATAGCTAATGCATTGGTGATTCCATGAGTGCAGGGGTAAGGTCTGAGGGATTAGAAGAGTACATATGTAATGCCTGGGTAATTGCATGAGTGTAGGGGTAATGTCGAGCTGATTGCATGAGTGTAGGCATAGTACCTGGGTGATTTTATAAGTGTATGGGTATTGCCTGGGTAATTGTATGAGTACAGGGGTAGTGCCTGGGTTATTGGAGGAGTGCAAGGGTAGTGCCTGGGTGATTGAAGGAGTACATGGATAGTGCATGGCTGATTGGAGGAGTGCCTGGGTAATGCCTAGGTGCATCGAGGAGTGCATCAGTAGTGCCTGTGTAGTGCCTGAGTGCATGGGTAGTGTTTGATGGAATGGATGAGTGCAACAGTAGTGTGTGAGTGATTAAATGAGTGCATGGGTAGAGCCTGAGTGCATGGATGAGTGCATGGATACTGCCAGGGTGAAGGAAGGAATGCATGGGTAGTGTCTGAGTGCATGGATGAGTGCATGGCTAGTGTGTGAGGGAATGGATGAGTGCAAGAGTAGTGCCTGAGTGATTGGAGGACTGCATGGGTGTTACCTGAGTGAGTGCATGGGTAGAGCCAGACTGCATGGATGAGTGTATGAGTAGTGCCTGTGTGATTGGAGGAGTGCATAGGTAGTGCCTAGGTGATTGCATGAGTGCACGGGTAATGTCTGGGTCATTGCAGGAGTGCATGGGTAATGCCTAAGTGATTGCATGAGTGCAGCGGTAATGTGTAGGTAATTGGAGGAGTGCATGAGTAATGTCTGGCTGATTGCATGAGTGCAGGAGTAATGTCTGGGTGGTTGCATGACTGTAGTGGTAGTGCCTGAATGATTGAAAAAGTGCATAAGTAGTGCCAGGGTGATTTTTTAAGAGCATGGGTACTGGCTGGATGATTGGAGGAGTGCATGGTTAGTGCTTGGATGATTGCAGCAGTGCAAGAGTACTGCCTGGGTTATTCTATGAGTGCATAGCTACTGTCTGGGTGATTGCATGAGTGCAAGAGTAATGTCTGGGTGGTTGCATGAGTGTAGTGGTAGTTCCTGCATGATTGCAGGAGTGCATAAGTAGTGCCTGGGTGATTGGAGCAGTGAAAGGGCAGTGCCTGAGTGATTGGAGCAGTGCATAGCTAATGCTTTGGTGATTCCATGAGTGCAGGGGTAATGTCTGGGGGATTAGAGGAGTACGTATGTAATGTCTGGGTAATTGCATGAGTGTAGGCGTAATGTCTAGCTAATTGCATGAGTGCAGACATAGTGCCTGGGTGATTTTATAAGTGCATGGGTATTGCCAGATTAATTGTATGAGTACATAGATAGTGCATGGCTGATTGGAGGAGTGCATGGGTAATGCCTAGGTACATCGAGGAGTGCATCAGTAGTGCCTGAGCGCATCGATGAGTGCATGGGTAATGTTTGATGGAATGGATGAGTGCAACAGTAGTTTCTGAGTGATTAAATGAGTGCATGGGTAGAGCCTGAGTGCATGGATGAGTGCATGGATACTGCCAGGGTGAATGAAGGAATGCATGGGTAGTGCCTGAGTGCATGGATGAGTGCATGTCTAGTGTTTGAGGGAATGGATGCGTGCAATAGTAGTGTCTGAGTGATTGGAGGACTGCATGGGTACTGCCTGAGTGATTGCATGAATGCATGGGTAGAGCCAGACTGCATGGATGTGTGTATGAGTAGTGCCTCCGTGATTGGAGGAGTGCATAGGTAGTGCGTAGGTGATTGCATGAGTGCAGGGGTATTGTCTGGGTCATTGGAGGAGTGCATGGGTAATACCTAAGTGATTGCATGGGTGCAGGGGCAATGTGTAGGTAATTGAAGGAGTGCATGAGTAATGTCTGGCTGATTGCATGAGTGCAGGAGTAATGTCTGGGTGGTTGCAAGACTGTAGTGGTAGTGCCTGGGTGATTGTAGTAGTGCATAGATAGTGCCTGGACAATTTCAAGAGTGCAAGGGTAGCGCCTGGGTTATTGCACAAGTGCACAGGTAATGACTGGGTGATGGCATGAGTGCATAAGTAGTGTCTGGGTGATTGGAGGACTGCAAGGGAAGTGCCTGGTTATTCCACGAGTTCATAGGTAGTGCCTGTGTGAATGGAGGAGTGCAAGAGTAGTATGTGGGTGATTGCATGAGTACTGGGGTAATGTCTGGGTGATTGGAAGAGTGCAAGGGTACTGCCTAAATGATCCAAGGAGTGCATGAGTAATGTCTGGGTGATTGCATGTGTGCAGGGGAAATGTCTGGGTGTTTGGAGAAGTGGATGGTTAGTGCCTGTCTGATTGGAGGAGGGCATAGCTAATGTATGGGTGATTGCATTAGTGCAGGGGTAATGTCTGGGTGATTGGAAGAGTGTATAGCTAATGCATAGATGATTGCATGACTGCAGAGGTAATGTCTGGGTTATGGGAGTGGTGCATTGATAGTGCTTAGGTGATTGGAAGAGTGCAAGAGTACTGCCTGGGTTATTGTATGACTGCATAGGTAGTGCCTGAGTGATTACATGAGTACAAGAGTAGTGCCTAGGTGATTGTAGGAGTGCAAGGGTACTGCCTGATTGATTATATAAGTGCAGGAATAGTGCCTGGGTGATTGAAGGAGTGCATGGGTAATGCCTAGATGATTGCATGAGATGAAAGGTAATGTCTGGGTGGATTGGAAGAGTACTTGAGTAATGTTTGGGTGATTGCATGAGTGCAGAGGTAATGTCTGGGTGATTGGAGTAGTGCATTGATAGGGCTTAGATGATTGGAGGAGTGCAAGAGTACTGCCTGGGTTATTGTATGACTGCATAGGTAGTGCTTGATTGATTGCATGAGTACAAGAGTAGTGCCTTGGATGATTGGAGGAGTGGAAGGGTACTGCCTGATTGATTATATAAGTGCTGGAATAGTGCCTGGGTGATTGAAGGAGTGCATAGGTAATGCCTAGGTGATTGCATGAGTTGAAAGGTAATGTCTGGGTGATTGGAGGAGTGCTTGAGTAATGTTTGGGTGATTGCATGAGTGCAGGGGAAATGTTTGGGTGATTGCATTAGTGTAGTGGTAGTGCCTCGGTGATTGGAAGAGTGCATAAGTAATGTCTGTGTAATTTTATAAGTGCATGAGTACTGGCTGGGTGATTGGAAGAGTACAGTGGTAGTGCCTGTGTGATTGGAGGAGTGCAAAGATAATGCCTGGGTGATTTTATAAGTGCATGGGTAGTGACTGGGTGATTGGAGGAGTACAGGGGTAGTACCTGTGTGATTGGAGGAGTGCAAGGGTAGTGCTTGGGTGATTATATAAGTGTATGGGTAGTGGCTGGGTGATTCAAGGAGTGCCTGGATAATGCATGGGTTATTGCATGAGTGCAGAGATGATGTGTGGGTGATTGCACGAATGCATAGGTACTGCCTGAGTGTTTGAAGAAGTGCATGAGTAATCCTTGGTGATTGCATCTATGGAGGGGCAATGTCTGGGTGATTGGAGGAGTGCATGAATACTGCCTACATGATTGAAGGAGTGCAAGGGTAGTGCCTTGGTGATTGGAAGAGTACATAGTTACTGCATGGGTGATTGTATTAGTGCAGGGGTAATGTCTGGGTGATATAAGTGTATAGGTACTGGCTAGGTGATTGGAGAAATACATGGATATTGCCTGGGTTATTGGAGGAGTGTGGTAATAGTGCCTAACTGTATACATGAGTGCATGGCTAGTGTTTAAATGATTGGAGTGCAGTAAAAGCAACTGTAAACATTAATTCACATTATCATGCTTATTACATTATTTCATCTTACCTTTCTTACTAATGTAGATACAAACCTCTGTGGAACTATTTTACAGTAGTTTTGTTGTAATCTGTATTTAAAATTTAAAATCTTTTCAAACTTCACCATTACCTTCTGTAAAAAAGAAGAAGAAAAACTGTTATTGAATATAATATTATAGTTTTAAGATCACAACATAATTTTAGAATTACATAACATTTTCACTTTCCCTTTTTTGCTGTTCTCAGATTCTACTGAATTTCACCATACACATTGATTTCAATGTAGATCATCATACAACAGCGGGGGAAAAAACCAATCAATGAGATTGAAAAAAAAAGAAATTCAGCGTTGAACGTTATTTAGAACAAGTATAACTATCTGTTTACCTATCTACAGTTTCTAAATTACATTCTTCAACCACATTAAGTCTTTTATTTCTGTCAACTACATTTTGTAAAATATACACTCTCATTTACATTGCGAATAATATAAAGATCAAATATATAAACTACTTCTTTCAAACACAATTTTCCAAATGCAATATCAATTAGCACAAACAATAATCCAAACACTAATTGTTCACATCTTCCCAATAGGCCGAATAATGTTTCCAAATCCATTTGCATTGAAAATATCCAAAATAAAGTAGTTAATTCGTGTTCACATCTTCCCAATAGGCCGAATGATGTTTTCAATACAATATGAGATATGAATTTGGTAAGGCAGCCTACATTTTGAATTCCAAATGAGCATCTTTGCAATGTGTCCATCCTTTATTGCACTTTAAATACACAGTATAGTTCCAGATGTTGTAGTAGGTCCATCATGGAAAATAATAGCAACTGCTTTAAAAGTTCTTCCTGAAATTGATACTTGACTTGCCACAACATTTTTAATTTTGGTTTTCAATTTTGTTCCATTTGCTCTACAACGTTGTAGCATTAAAATTACATATTTTCCATATCTGTCTATATATAATGTTGACAACATGTCTGATTTACAACAAGAACATTTCATATCTTGATTAGCTGGTTTTACTAATTTGTTAAAAGACACTGATTTGCAATCTAGTATTGTCAAATATATGAATCATTCAGTGTCTATTTCAGTGGTAGAAGAAAATGAACACTCTTCACATTTATGATCCCATTTGTAACTTAGTCCAAACAAATTTTCAATTTCTATTCCTTTATCTTCCAATACTGCAAGCATAAACATAAGAAATTGTTGTGCATCTTGTTGTATATTGAGTGTAAATTGTGAAGAACCAGTACATATATCCAAAAGATGCCGAATGCCAGAAGCAGTATGAATTTTAGTTCTATCAGTTACCAACTTTTGAAAAATATAACGTAATAAAGAGCAGAATCTTTTTTATCGATTTTCCATAATTTCATGATGAAGATCTTCTAGATAAAAGACAACATTCACAATTACATTAGCATAGCAGTTGATACCAGAACTATTTTCTAACTGGTATCCTAAAATATCATCAACAGTGTCCATTTTCATCTTTTTTGCAGTTTCATCATTCTCTTGAATTGTTTTCTTTTTTTGAATCACACTAGAATGTTTCTCATATTTCCGTTTTGGACATACTACACGTTTCTCATATATGGGATATTCACTTAAGTTAGGAGCATAAAGTCTTCTTAACCGATTGTACTCTCTTACACAATTTGCATCAGCACTAATCTTTTTCTCATCAAAATCAATCAAATACAAACCAGATAATGTTCTTACTCGAGACAATGAAACGTATGCCATGCCTTCTTTATACACTGTACTTCCAATATTTACCAAAGCACTGTCTACACATAGTTTACAACTTGAGATTTATGAATGGTTACTGCATATGCTAAAGAAAGAGGAAACTGTTTTCTATGAACATACAAGTCTTTTACAAGCAAAAAACGAACAGCACAACGTACAATCTGTTTTACCTCTTCAATCTGATCAAATTTAATTTTCAAAAATTCAATTCCATCTCTGTTCTGATAATTAACAAAATCAACAACTTTTCCGATTGCTCCATTTACTAAACCTTTTTCTACATCCAAATTACGCCGTAAAATTACCCAACAGTTTAAACATACATGTAAAGTCTTTTCTAAACCAGCAGTCTTAGATACAGACTTCTCCAAAGAATCCAATTTTTACTGTAATTTCTCTGAGAGAAGAATAGTAACTCCTTCGTGTTCCATTTTATCAATGTCTTCCATTTTCACTATTGGTTGTTTTTCCACTTTCAAAAGTTCTTGATTGAATGTAGAACACTCTTGCAGTGTTGGCATTAGGCAAACTATAGACTTCTTTTCTCCAATTTTTTTGTACATTATTTCAGGTGCAAAGTTGTCATTTGGAAACAAGTTCGTTAGTAGACGGCTTTGTAAAGCTTCTTTACCATGTTTTGTCAAAACACCAATTCTTATATCTTGAATTTTTTTTCCATAATGTTCATCACTTGCTTGTCGCATATTCTTAATAAGTTCTTTATATTCAAAATGAGACCAAATGTTCACATTTCCAATACTTCCCAAAGATTTCCTAGTGTCTTCATGGACAAGGGTTTTAAAAACCGGTTGCCCTTTCACAGGAGTAAGTTGTAGTAGATCGCCGAATACAATTACATCTTTTCCTTCAAATAAAACATCATAATCTGTTTTTAAATTCTGTTGCATTCTTAAATGTACAAAGGCAAGCATTAAGTTTGAGACCATGCTCACCTGATCAATAATTAGAAGTTTCATTTTCTTCAGTACTCTTGAGACTTCATAACAAGCTTCTCCAGATAGCTTCTGATAGTCCAACTTATTTTCATGTTCAACTGGTAGCATGAGTAATCGATGTAATGTAATCCCTTTAATGTTGTGTGCTGCTAACCCAGTTGGAGCGGTTCCAACACAAGATAAATGTGATTCAGTGGTTTTGTGTAGATAACTGGTAAAAACTTTAATTAAGAAACGTTTTCCTGTTCCAGCTTGCCCACTGATATACATTTGAATAGGTTTAAATGATGTGCATTGGCATTCTTTTTTTTCATGCAGTAATCCATGCTGTATCTGTTGTGTCACTTGCTGATATATTTCTTTTTGTTCAATATTTAGTTGTTCTTCCAAGTTTCCCAACTCAATAATATCCTGTTGCGCTTGTTGCATTGCCGTTTCTACTTCATTCATGGCTATTGCTGTTTCATTTTCAAGAATTGGTTGTCCTAATGGATCTTCACTTAGTGGAGCAGAACTTTGACTATCTTGAGAACTGTCTCTAGCTATTTCAGCTGCAAAAGTAGTTTCTTGTTCAATCTCTTCTTTTAACATTTGTAGATAATTTGGAAAAATTGTGCATTGAATGCTATCTTTACATGCATTAAAAGAATCTTCATAGCAGTCAAAATCTCCAAGTAATTCCATTTCACTACGCCAAGGCTTGAAAAGTTGCAGAAGAGCTAAATGGAAAAAATCCCTTTTATCTGGAGTTTCGCAACTGAGTTTCCTGTGGTTAATAAGATATCCTTTGGCATGTTTTACCAAACATCCATCACATCCAATTACTGCATATTTTTCTTCATTTACATTTTCTGTAACATTTCTCTTAAAACTGTAAAGTTGCAGTACTTCATAGAGACATATGTTTTCCAGATGTGGACTTCTTTTAGGATAGTATGTATCCAACATATTAGTTTGAACAATATCTGTACTTTCTGGTTCATTCAATCCTAAGTATTCAATTTCTTGTACAGATTTCAATACTCGATTTCGTGTTGCAGCAAGTCCTAGACTTACCCAAATGATTCCTCTTGACTTAGAATATAAACTTGTGCAGGTCAACCGATCCGAACATTCGTAGGATCCAATCTCTCGATGGGAAAGCATCTTCTCTTGTGAAATTTCTTCCCACATTTCTTTCAACTCCGTCTTTTCAGATTTGGTTATATATGACGTAACATAGAGAGCAAGAGCAATCGAATTATCTGCAGCATACTGGATATCCATATTTGCATTCCACATTGTCAAAATCACTGGATTGTAATCATTAATATACTTTGAATCTTCAGTTCTTTTTATGTTCTAAGTATTCTTCGGAGATTTGCGAGTTATAGTATGCCTTACTGCTGACATGAAACTGTTGACTCTTCCTTTTGAAATTACTGGACGTGGGAATCCAAAACAACATTTTGTATAAAATTTTCCCTTTGACTTGTATTTTTGTCGACAATATTTTCCACAACGATGACTTTGAAACCGTAAAACTTGTTGTCTCAAGTTGTTTTCTCCTCCTTCTTTTGTAATGGCACAGGTAACATACTCTTCAATGAAAGACAAAACACTTTCATCAGTATCAGTTCCAAATTTTGGTGCATTCTTGATCCATAACAGCATGTGTATATGAGGTGCACCACTGGCTTGGTACTCCTTTCTCCAAAAGAAATCAATAACTTCTCCAAGAGGTGGATTATTTTTATTGCAGATAAAAGACATCATAGCTTGAAACCTATTATTAAAATATCTGCACACATTTCCAGGATCCAAGGAACACAGTTCTCCAGTTCTTCAGTCTTCAATTCAATGTTTTTTACATTTGAATTTGCTTGTCGTAGAAATTCAAGTAAATCGTCCCATGCGTATTCAGCACAGTTAAGCGTAACAAACCACGTAGGGGTTCCTAAGTACCTTAACATACATTTAAGTTCTCCGTGACGACGATACCATTACTCATTAGTACCACGTTGACATGCCATCAAATTAATTAACTGAGATTCTAAATTATCGTCTCTTTGTTGAACTTTGTCCAAAAATTCCTTTGCAGAAAGATGTATAAGATGAACTCCTGTTTTTAATATGTGGTTCACTGCATATGAAAGTCCAGACAAGTCACTTTCAAACAGAAGATGAAATAAATATGGAATACACTGTCGAAATCTTGGATCTTCTGAGTACAATCTTGTTGTACGATATTCTGAAGCTGGAATCTGTACTGGTCGGTCATCATATCGTCCACCTTTTCCAGTGGGGAAGATCTGTGGAAAAGAACGAGCTTCCAAACTTTTTTCCCATACACTTATGGGAGTTCCCTTCGCTTTCTTCATTTGGAATAATTCAATAGTGTTTCCTATCACTTCTTTTGAATGTAGATGATGAATACTATAATGTTCATAAATTTCTTCAGTCCTCGAGTTGTCCACTTTTTCTATTTGGCCAGTTGAAATTTCTCTTTCATCTTCTGAAGTTATTTTTTCTTCTTCCACATATACATTTTTATAAAAAAGATTGTTTTGTAAAAGATATAATGTAGCCTTTTGAAGTTTGGTGACATCTACTAACTCTTGCCATATTTTCCGATTCTTTGATGGTACACCATTAACTAGAATAACTACAGGTTCACTTTCCTCTCTCTCTACACCAACAGTTTCAATATTTTTCTTAAAATCTAAAGGTAAATACACAACTCTTCCTTTTAAACCTCTTTGTAAATCTGTTGGAGGCAGCTTACCTGTTTTAGGTTCCATACGAACTGTAGCCTGAAACGGGTGCACAGATTGAATAAGAATGGACTCATACGTATTTAAATCTACCAGTTCCGGAGGAATAGCTACCAACTCTAGGTTATTATGTACAGCTCTAGCTGGCATTTTGTTCTCTTCTAATTTGTTGTAACAATATTTACAAATATGTTGATCACTATCCAATTCAAAACGAACTTCCACCAACAAATAAACACCAAATTGCTCCCACTTATCATTGTTTTCCTTTTCACTTTTTAAATACAGATCTACATTCCTAATTTGACTTCTATAGTGAGTACGTCGACAACAAATACAAACTTAGGGGGTCATTGTCCGCCCACGACCGTAACAGAAAAAGGGACCGCCCGCAAGAGGTACGGCAGTCCCGCTGTGCGTATTATGATGCCACCACCACCGTGGCGGTGGCATTCCCTATTCCCAGCATTGTGGCGGGCGGTGCTCACAGCACCGCCTGCCACAATGCTGGGAATGCACGTTGTGCATTGACATGCACAAGGTGACAGGTACCGCGTGGTGCCTGCCACTTTGTCCATGCCAATGCAGGGGGGTACCATAGGTACCCCCCATGTGCATCACCCACCCCCCAACATCCTGGGTGCCCGCTACGGCCCCCAACAGCGAAGACCACATGCTTTTCCATGGCGGCAACGCCACCATGGAAGGGCTGCTTTCCGCCATCATCATAATATGGATGGCGGTGTCTTGCAGACACCGCCACCATATTATGCATGTTTTCCGCCTGGTCGACGAGTCGACCGGCGGAAAAGTGGCGGACGGTCTTTCCGTCCACCGCGGACCCCCCATCCATCATAATATGGCGGGGGGAAATGTTAGGCGGGCGGTGTAGAATAGCGGGCGGATAGCCACCGCCATACGGGCGGAGGAGTGATTGGAGGAGTGAAAGTGTAGTGCCTGGGTGATTGAATCACTGTATAGCTAATTCATTGGTGATTACATGAGTGCAAAGTTAATGTCTGGGGGATTAGAGGAGTACATAGGTAATGCCTGGGTGATTGCATGAGTGCAGAGGTAATGTCTGAGGGATTACAAAAGTACATAGGAAGTGCCTCGGTGATTTTATAAGTGCATCAGTACTGCCTAGGTTATTGCAGTAGTATTGTAGTAGTGCCTGAGTGATTGGAGGAGTGTAAAGGTAGTGCCTGTGTGGTTTTATAAGTGCATGGGCACTGTCTGAGTGGTTACATAATTACAGGGATAGTGCCTGCATGATTGGAAGAGTGCAAGGTTAGTGCCTGACTGATTATATAAGTGCATGGGTAGTGGCTGGGTAATTGAAGGACTGCACGGATAGTGACTGGGTGATTGAAGGAATGTAGGGGTAGTACCTGGGTGATTGCATGACAACAAGGGTACTGCCTGGGTGATTGGAGGAGTACTAGGTTAGTGCCTGGATGGTTGCATAGGTGCATAGGTAGTGCCTGAGTGATTTTATAAATACATGGGTACTGGCTAAGTGATTGGAGGAGTGCATAGATCCTGACAGGGTGATTGGAAGAGTGCAAGGGTAGTATCTGGGTGATTGAATCAGTGTATAGCTAATGCATTAGTGATTGTATGAGTGCAAGAGTAATGTCTGGGGGATTAGAGGAGTACATGGGTAATGCCTAGGTAAATGCATGAGTGTAGAGGTAATGTCTGGGGGATTATAGAACTACATAGGAAGTGCCTGGGTGATTTTATAAGTGCATGGGTACTGCCTGGGTGATTTGAGTAGTACTGTGGTAGTGCCTGAGTGATTGGAGGAGTGTAAAGGTAGTGCCTGGGTGATTTTATAACTGCATGAGTAGGGGCTAAGTGATTGGAGGAGTGCATAGATCCTGACAGGGTGATTGAAAGAGTGCAAGGGTAATGCCTGGGTGATTGAACCACTGTATAGCTAATGCATTGGTGATTGCATGAGTGTAGAGGTAATGTCTGGGGGATTAGAGGAGTACATAGGTAATATCGGGGTGATTGCCTAAGTGATTTTATAAGTGCATGGCTACTGGCTGAGTGATAACATAATTATAGGGATAGTGCCAGAGTGATTGGAAGAGTGCAAAGGTAGTGCCTGGATGATCATATAAGTGCATGGGTAGTGACTGGGTGATCGAACAACTGCAGGGATAGTGGCTGGGTGATTGAAGGAGTGCAGGTGTAGTGCTTGGGTGATTGCATGAGAACAAAGGTACTGCCTCAGTGATTGGAGGAGTACTAAGGTAGTCCCTGGGTGATTGTATAAGTGCAAAGGTAGTGCCTGAATGATTTTATAAGTGCTTGGGTACTGGCTAAGTGATTGGAGGAGTGCATAGATCCTGCCAGGGTGATTGGAATACTTCAAGGGTAGTGCCTGGGTAATTGAACCAGTGTATAGCTAATGCATTGGTGGTTACATGAGTGCAAAGGTAATTTCTAAGGGAATACAAGAGTACATAGGTATTGCCTGGGTGATTGCATGAGTTCAGGGGTAATATCTGGGGGACTACAGGAGTACATAGAAAGTACCTGGGTGATTTTATAAGTGCATGGGTACTGCCTGGGTGATTTGAGTAGTACTGTGGTAGTGCCTGAGTGATTGGAGGAGTGTAAAGGTAGTGCCTGGGTGATTTTATAACTGCATGAGTAGGGGCTAAGTGATTGGAGGAGTGCATAGATCCTGACAGGGTGATTGAAAGAGGGCAAGGGGAGGGCCTGGGTGATTGAACCACTGTATAGCTAATGCATTGGTGATTGCATGAGTGTAGAGGTAATGTCTGGGGGATTAGAGGAGTACATAGGTAATATCTGGGTGATTGCATGAGTGCTCCGGTAATATCTAGGGGATTACAGGCGTACATAGGAAGTGCCTGGGTGATTTTATAAGTGCATGTGTACTGCCTGGGTGATTGGAGTAGTACTGTGGTAGTGCCTGAGTGATTGGAAAAGAGTAAAGGTAGTGCCTGGGTGATTTTGTAAATGCATAGGCCCTGGCTAAGTGATTGGAGGAGTGCATAGATCCTGACAGGGTGATTGGAGGAGTGCAAGGGTAGTGCCTGGGTGATTGAACCACTGTATAGCTAATGCATTGGTGATTGCATGAGTGCAGATGTAATGTCTGGGGGATTAGAGGAGTACATAGGTAACGCCTGGTGATTCCATGAGTGCAGGGGTAATACCTAGGGGATTACAGGAGTACATAGGAAGTGCCTGGGTGATTTTCTAAGTGCATGTGTACTGCCTGTGTGATTACAGTAGTACTGTGGTAGTGCCTGAGTGATTGGAGGAGTGCAACATCCTGAGTAGTAGCAGAATACTGAAATTTCAGCACAAAACTGAGGTATGTGACATGGTGTATACTTTTGTACTGCAGCTTCACAATTCTATAACTACTCAGGGTGTTGGGCGGACCCAAAATAAAGCACCAAACCTACACATAAGTCTGTTATAAATCTCTGAATATTCCTGAAACCATACATGCATATATGTCTACCTTTTGAAATCATCATCATATATAAAAGAAATAAACAAATAGACTGAACTTTACATTTGAAAGACACACCTACATTTCTGCAGTGTATTTCAAGTGTACCTTTCCCCAGACTCATAGAAAGTAGCCTAATCAGTAATCCCTTCTGCCAACATGTCTTAAAACTCACTTTTGTTCTACAGCGTAACCATTCTACGAATATTGGGCCTAGCCAAACATAAATCAGCAACCTATCACACGTCTCTACCACAATTCTAACCATATTCCTAAAAGCATGCATGCTTCTATTTATACCTATTGCCAAAAGCATAACACATATTAGAATACATGTGCAAATAGAAACATAACCACACTCACAAGACCATAAAGGCCTTAAAACTTGACAGAGTACACTTAACATTTCAAACATACCTTGATTTATGCTGCAAATTTCAAGTGAACCTTTACACAGACTCTTATAAAGTACCATAATCAATAATTTGTCTCCCAACATATGTTAAACATCACTTTTCTACTACTACTGCTTCACTATTCTAGTACTAACCAAGTATTGAGCACAGCTAACAGCAAAGCAACCCTCCACTTATCTTTGTTGAAAATCTCCCCATTTTTCTAAAAGCATGTATGCATATATCTCTACCTTTTCCTAGTATCATCACATATAAAAGAAACATACAAATAGATCTATACCTGTATTTTATAAATCTAGCATCTTCACATGCAAAACACATATGAAAATACATCTGTAAGTACAGACATACCACACTCACAAAACCATGCAGATCTTAAAACTTAAGAAGCTGCACTTCTCATTTCAAATATACACCTAAAATAATGTGACATATTTCAACATTACCTTTCAACAGACTCACACAAAATACCCTAATCACTAATTCCTCTGCCAACATGTTTTAAACCACAGTTTTCGGCTGCAGCTTCACTATTCTGCAACTACTTTTGCTATTATACACAAATATAAACTAGCAACCCTTCACAAGTCTCTGCTGTAAGCCTCACCATATTTCTAAAAGCATGCATGCATATGTGTGTACCTTTTGATAGCAGCATCATATATAAAAGTAATATACAGATAAATGTATACCTGTGTTTTATACATCTATCATCTTCAGATGCATAACACGTACCATAATACATGTGCAAGTAGAGACATACGTCAGTCACAACACCATCCACAGCTCAAAACTTCACAGGCTACACTTCAAAATTCAAACAGAAACTGAACATTATGCGGTATATATGAAATATACCTTTCCACACATCATACAAATTACTCTAGTAATTAATATCTCTACAAACATATCTCAAACCTCAGTTTTGTGCTGCTGCTTTACCATTCTACAACTACTTATAATGTTACACCTAGCCAAATACAAAGCAGGAATTCATCACATGTCTCTGCTAAAAGTCTCACCATAATCCTAAAAGCATGCATGCATATGGCTGTACCACAAAAATATCCACACCTGTAAAATTCACAGAACAAACTTCCAATTTCAAGCAAACACCAAACATTTATGTGGCATATTTCAACTGTTTCTCTCTAGAGACTTAAAAAAAGAAGCCTATTCACTAATACCTTATGTCAACATCTTTTAAACCACACTTTTATGCTGCATTTTCACCATTCTACTACTACTCACAGCCTTGAGCCTACCACATAAAAAGCAACAACACCTCTTTATTATACATCATGCACCTTCAAATGTATAGGACATATGAAAATACACATACAAGTAGAGACATACTTCAGACACAAGTCCATGCACACCTTAACACTTGACAGACTGCCCTTTCAATTTAAAAGCAACACCTAAAATTATGCGGTATACTACAAATGTACATATCCATACACTAAAATAAACTACCATAATCACTAATCCATCTTCCAATATACACATATTACTATACAGAATCTATTTCAAACAACATTTAACTACAATAAAACAAACTACAATACATTTCTCTACATTTAATAATATATTTCAAACATCACAGTTCTTGAATAATTTTTAAACATTAAAAATAAAGCTAATACATAATACACCTCACAAATTTATAACTCACCTTCCAAATTGATTTATAGAATATGAAATATCACAAACTCATAAAAGATTTTCTTATGCACACAATCAATGTAATGCACCACTCTCTACAAGGTAAAACCAGTAATGACAAACTTTTCCTCTCTTTCTCCACACAAATAATTGTAAGTAACAAATTACATTGCTTCCTACATCATTTCAAATTGTAAAACACATTTCTATTGGTTAGACATATTAACCCTTACCAACTGACTTCTAAAAGTGACCAAACTGGTTCTGGAATTTTTTGGAGGCGTGACTCCACCGTGCTCCAACGCGATGGAGCCGCGAATCCATACGGGAGTTCAAAAATATATTACAAATAAAAATACCACTATTTTTTAATAACACACTACTTCTAAAGATAGTACTGATTTGGGAAATTATACTTTAATAACATATCACTCATATATAAATTACAACTTCATATTTTAAGTCCACAGTTAAGTTTTAACCCCTTCCCCCATTCTGCTTAATGCCAGTTACCGTAGTAACAGTTCATGGAACATTCAACTGAACTAACAGGTCAAACGTTCACCATATTTTCAAGTTCAGCACACAAGGTTACAAATGCAAACAGCAGGTGTAGTTGACTTTTGCAAAATATGACCTTATCCTATCTACTGTACCTTTCAAACATTTTTTACTAACCAATAAGAAACATGCTTTTTAAAGAAAGTAACATGCACCCTATTTTTGAGTGTACAATGTTCTTAAACAGCCAATCAATTCAAAGTGGCACCAATTGATGCCTTTGGTTAAAACCTTTTTGCATATTCAACCCCCTGACCTCATGATTGTGCACTGTAGTGGCAATGACCTAGGCACATTGACTGGGGTAGGACCGGAAATGCTCATGAAGGATACCTTTTGCACAATTGATGTTGCTTTTCCCCCAAACTGTCTTTGTATACTCTAATATATGCCAAAGACAGAAATGGAAGTGGTCAAATCAATTCTGTCCACAGATTGAGAAAGCTAGGAAGAATGTCAATAAAGCTGTTTCTGCTTACCTCAGAGACCATAGGATGGGCTCCATATATAACAACAATATACCTTTTGATATGGATGACATCTACAGAAGTGATGGAGTACACTTCACAGATCATGGGAACAGAGTCTTTCTCAACAACCTAAAGCTGTGCATCCGCACTTACATGTAGCTACAACAAACTCATAATGAAAACAAGGGCTCTTTTTAGAGCCAGCCTATAACACAATAGTGAATCTTATTCTTATTTAAACATACATACTTTTTTTTCACTTTTAAGGATTCGCGAATCCGTCGCGAAATTGCAAAAGCATGAATTCAATGTATTCCAACACAATACACTTTTCAAGTTTAACTATTAATTTTTAAAATGGACGATTCAATGCAGGAAACATCTATGAACATTGTCCCACCTTTAAAAATATGCTCCCAGGTCTTAATTCCCAATTATGTTTTAAAAACTGTAACTTTGTTTTGTTTACATTCTGAGAATTTGAGATATGAGGCAATGTCATTTGGGTTTCCTTGCATTGTAGTTTTTAGACAATGAACGTCTTGTGAGAAAATCCATCTTATTCTTGAAATGTATGATTAGATGTAGGAAATATCTCTGAATTTGGTCCCTCTACGAAATTTGTACCCAGGTTCTACCTTTTAAACATTCACAAACCTGTAAATTTTGTTTGAACTTTTCTCTATTAATTCCCTTTTATAACTATTGTATAATAGTGGCAATATGAAATGATAAAACTGTTTCCACGTTTTTAAATTAACTTTTTAATGATTATAATGACTATTGTGCAATAATTGTGATATGGTACTGTAAAATTTGTGCTTTTATGGTTTTCTATGTGCAAAATTGAAAACCGAATAAAGCTAAATTTGAAATTGAAATTGAAACTATTAATTTTTAATTTTATATATTTTTAACAACTCTATCAATTGTAATCTTGTCATTAACTTTAATCACAGTACCTCTTTAAAACGTCTTCACAAACACAACACTACCTTCTAAATTATATACTACTAAATTATAAATTTAAGGTGAATTTGCGAATCCAACGCAATGTTACACGGGGAGGCTGCGCTGAGAGCCGCGTTGGGGTCGCGACTCCAATATAGAAAGAGAAAAAAGGCCCCACTTCCATTATTCTATATTCGCCCTGGGGACCCCATCCCCCGGGGCCTGCCAGATTTTTCTTTAAAAAAAAAATTATAGATGGGGGCCGCATGGCCCCCCTCCTGAGGCCAATTATGGCCCCAGGGACCCCATCCCGGGGCCTGGCCAGCCTTTTTTTTTTTTTTTTACATATATATATAAGGGAGGGGGGCTGCGTGGCCCCCCTTCCCTAGGCCACTATTGGCCCTGGGGACCCCATCCCCCAGGGCCTGGCCAGACTTTATTTCTTTTTTTTTTTTGGAGGGGGGCCTCGTGGCCCCCCTCCTGAGGCCAATTATGGCCCCGGGTACCCCATCCCCCGGGGCCTGGCCTTACATTGGGAACCGTGGGGGGAGCCCCAATGCCCCCATGGTCCCAGCTGCCTCCTGCGGGAGCCGGCATTGATTTTGGGCAAAGGGAGCTGCAAACATGCAGCTCTCCTTGCCCAAAAGCAATCTGCTTTGCTTCTTGGAAGCGAGAGCAGGTTTCCTACTCTCGCTTCCAAGAACCAAAGCAGTGTTTGCTATGGCAGGTCGGGAGCCATGGCAATGTCCCAGGGGTGGGCACCCCGGGACATTGCAGGAGCCGGCCCTGGGGGTGGCGGTCCCCAGGGCCATCTAGGGCTCCAGGAGGGGGGCTGCGCGGCCCCCCTCCCAACTATTGTGAAGCCCCGGGGATATGGTGGTCCCCGGGGCCAGGGTTACGCAACGCACCCCCCATTTAAATAAAGTGTGCCCCGGGGAGTTGGTGGTCCCTGGGGCAGTGTGGGGGGATTGAGCCCCCCACACAGTTTTAGAAAGTAGCCCTGGGGAGGTGGCGGTCCACGGGGTTCGGGGGGCCCGCGAGGCCCCCCTCCCTAAAATAACAATGCCCCAGGGAGGTGGCGGTCCCCGGGGCAGTGTGGGAGGGGCAGGAGCCCCCTCCCACGCATTTTTAAAAAAAGCCCCGGGGAGGTGGCGGTCCCAGGGCTGCGGTGTGCCGCATGCCCCCCGCATATAATTATCTAAGCCCCGGGGAGGTGGCTGTCCCCGGGGCTGCGGGGGCCCCCGCTACATATTTGGACATTGCCCCCGGGACCTGCCCCACCCAGGAGCTTATAGAAAACAAAGCGCGGGAGCCCGCGCTTCCTTTTTTTGAAAAATGTTCGACCGGATTCGTGCACCCAGTGCGGATTTTTTTTTTTTAATGCTTTTTTGGGCCCTGGGGGAGGCCTAGGGGGTCAGGGTATTTCTACCCTGCCCCCTTTTCTTGTTTGTTATCCTTTTTTAAACACATATCTTGTGACTCGGATTTAGCGAGTCACAAAATGGCTGCCAACACATTCTGGTTTGGACTGTTGGCAGCCAATCAGAATTAAGCTTGTCCTTGGGAGGGTTCGCGAATCCTCCTCGGTGCTCAGATATCGATATTTTTATTTTTTGAATTTCTCAGCAACTACTGAATGGATTTACACCATTTAAAAAAAAGCACGCTTTCTGGACCAAGACCTACCTTTTTGCCAAATTTGGTGTAATTCTGTTCAGCAGTTTGGGATGTAGCTTTGTCTAAAGTTCCTATGGAAATTAACATGGGGAAAACGTGTTTTGGGACCCCCTTTTTTCTCGGCCCCCGCTTTACGAATCACCCCGAAACTTTTAAGACAGCTGCTGACCTGAGTGAACCATTAGTTTGGGAATTTTCGCGAAGATTCATCAAACGGCGCCAAAGATATTGGCAAAAGAAAAAACGCTTTTTGAATAGAAACGAGGTCCAGTAGGTAATATATATACTGTCATGTATATTTAGGTATATGTATATCTGTATGTATATGGAATTTCTATAGCAGGAACCCAGCTGAAACACAATAGTGCACACTACAGGGTGAAAGACAAGCATAAAGTCACCTAGTGATATGAGAGATAGCTGGATTATGGACGGTTATTGCATTGTTATGTGGTGTTCTTTAAAGAGGTGTCTTGTCTTCACCTCTTTCCCAAATTGGAGAAGCATTGTGGAAGTCCTGATGGATACGTGGATGCTGTTCCAGATCCAGGATGCAGAGATGGAGAGGCATGCTGCCTTGTTTTTTCTTTTTACTCTTCATCTACAGACTGCTGGTTTCCTGGCTGTGGGTTTGCTGAGAACTACCAGAGATGGTGAGCTTCGTCAGTCAAACTGGATGGTATCACCTTGTTAATGGGATTACAAATGAATTGTCTAGGTATAATAGGTGTTACTATTACCAAAATGAATGTTTTTCAAACTACTGACCTCTGAAGGATAGAAGGCTGGGTCATTCAGGTCAGTATTCACCAGCAAGCATTGAGTTCACAGAGCTATCCTGCCAGCTTGACATATTAAGAATAAATCATTTTACTAGTGCACGTTATGTTTTTCTTTCAGAAAGCAGAAAGTGTAGTAGGAACCTATGACAATATAAAACCGCACTAGACCTTGACCTGCAAGAACCTTACAAAGTCCTTAATGGTTGCAGGCTTTGCAGCTTTATGGCTTTAATTCAAGTAACAATGCAGAAAGTGTACTCGTTAATGGTTAGAGCAGGACATACTGTAAGTGCTCTCTCATTCCCTGCGTCATATAATTGAAACCTGCTCTGAAATGGCTGCTATACCCTTTGGAAACCAGGACAGGGGGAACAACACATGCTCGGAGTTTAGAAACTGAAGACAGTGCGCAGTACAGTTGTCACAGCCTGTGAGAGGGCACTGACCCATTCTTACCATCACTCTCCGGTCAACAGACTTTTGTAGTTGCCAGAGAGGTAAAAGTGCATTAACATCAAATCAAATTTCGAGTTTACAGTGTAATCCTCTTGACTACACAATATGGATCCAAACTGATGAGAAAGATTAAAAGGTTTTATTACAAACTCAAAGCCAGACTGATATAAATGAGTCTCAGGAACATATTGCAGAAATACAAAATTACCAATGCAAATCTGAATATGTGGATAAAATTAAGCTTAATTTATTACAAGCATGCAAGACATTCAGTAGCAGCGATACAAAAGATGAGAAAGATACTCTGATGATTAGATTTCAGGTTTCGATTCTCTTTTCTATACATGAGGATATCTAAAGTCATCTAATTACTTCTACCCTAATTCTAGGGATTGGGGAAACCCTAATTAAATCAGAGAAGCAAGAAAGATGTCAGCATAGTGGAGACTTCAGTAAAAGTTCTCCAAATCAAAGGCAAAGCATAGCATAAAGCCACATAATGAGAAACAAAGCAAGAGGTCTGTATCTCTCCGAGTCTAAGGGGTATCTGAAACCTAACTTGCAATGTGAACACCAATTAACACACAAAATCTACGTCATTGACTTCACTAAAATGCCACCTTCACATGGTAGAAATTGGCTACATCCTTCAATTTTCCCACGTTCCAGGTGGAACATCAGGGAAAACTTGAGCGTCCTTTTTCAGCCATGGTAGTTGGTCTCCTTACTTCATTAATGTGTTGTCTTCTTGCCAAAAGTTTCCTCCCATACCTCAATATCTCTACAACACACAATAGGCCTTTTTAATAACTAATGAAGCCTTGAAACTGGACCTTCAGAGTAGAGAACATGCAAAGCAAGCAAAACTTTCAAGTTGAAGTTTAAACATTATCAGCCCAAAAGCTTGTCAAGCTAACTTTAGTACAACAAAATGTGCACACAACTTTTAGGTATATGTATGCACAAAACAGTTATAAAATCAATGCAATCCTATAAAGCTGACTTAAGGAAGCTTGATTACATATGTGATGTTTCTAATAAATGTTGAAATATACTTGTAACTATAATATGAGAACTACATTTTCCTTGGTAACCTAAACATTAATATGCACACGTTTATAAATCTACAATGAAGCATTTCAAAAGTGCAGTGGAATACTCCACATCACTCACGTACCACCTCCGAATTTACACCCTCAATCCCGTAGCTGCATTCGTATAAATGGACTTGTTTACTGTAGTGGAAGAAAACCTTGCTTGTGCTCCAAGATCTGTAAATGTCTCCAAGTATCTCAATGTTCTCTTGGGCAATTTAGTTCTTTTTTTTTTTTTGGGCTGAATCTAATTGAAACTGTCAAATAGAAAATCATTTATCATTGTGGGGTCAAAAAGCACGAGTTTCCGGTGACTGTGCTGCTAGAATCCAAGCAGATGCGATTTTTTGTCGCACAGGTTTGTCAGTGGCCTTTTTGAAGCAGTTTGTCAGAGAAACATGCGCTAGCATCGCAAACAAAATCACCTGGCAATCCCGTTATCGTCAGATCGATGGCAGATGCTAATGGCCAGTTTAAAGCGGTGCATTTCTAGTCTCATGACAACAAATTCTTGGATTAACCAGACTCCTGTTGCATTCAGGAGGAGGTGAGTCGATCGGGAGGTTGTTTATTTTACCCTCGTGTTTCTAAACACACATTCCAGCTTTCCTGCGTTTCAATAAAATGCAGGTGCACTGAGGACCGGGACAGGGCTTAAGCGGTGGCTTAAGCAGTTTCCGTTCTGCAGTTGTGATTCACCGGTAAACATTGACGCCTGACTGACCTCCCTTAATCACTCTCTGCTCTTCCCGTGCAGCCGTTCTGTTTTGAGGAAATGTTAATTGACTGAGCAACCAATTAACATAACTATTATCATAAGGCGTAGCCTGTCATAAACACAATCCATATCCTATAAATATTTCGCACGAGGTGAAAACGGGGAAGTTTTTTTTTAGCAACAGGTTTGTTATTTATTAAATTACGCATTTGGCGAATGTTTTACTTAGTTTTTTTAAATGTGGAAAGTAGAATTAGATTTGCAACAATATTATTTCATACCACTACCAGCTCATCTGTCTCTTTCATCACATTCAGTATGCCATAGCTTTCACCTGGAGCCAGAGAACCCCAGCCTCTCATAGAAAAGATCATTCCCACAGTCCGTCCAGATGGATTCACTACTCATTTCCAGTGGATTCACCTTACCCGTTCTCAACAACCCTTCCGCTCCTACGACCCTTTCTGTTTTATTCTGGAAACTGTAGCCCGAGAGCCTACAGGTAAGTGCTTCTCTCTTCCCTTCTTTCATTTATGTTTATTTCCTTGCACATGGTTCACGCTCTGTGATAGAAAGTGGACTAAATGTCGCCACTGTGTATCCTGGACCTTAAGTACGGAATGGATGATTTTCACATTGGGGGACCCACAAACCTCAGAGGTGCACTGCTCAAGCAGGCACAAGCGCTGCCCTTCTCATACAGATAGGTGTCTAGTTGAGGCTACAGGGGATGTTGGGCATGCACAGTAGCCTGGACTCTACATGTTGGGGTCTCGACCGCCATGTTGGGCTTGCCAGCCAGGAGCGTAACAAAGGCCCCCTCAGCCCCCGTGGAGTGGGGGCCCCCCAGGCTGACCCATACTGGAGGGGGCCCCCCTCAGCCCCTACTCAAGTGAGTGCGAGGGGCCTCTTCAGCATATCTTGCAGGGGGGCACCCCTCACGTTTTGTAACAGCACTGTTGCCAGCGAAAGGGATTAATAAAAAGTCTGCTCCCACAGGGCTTGCGTCATGGATATCACAAAGTCACACAAAAGATATACTTCCAAACCATACAACGCGTTCCGTGAAAGACCTGATGCTGAACAGAGTGGCCAGCTGCTATCCTTCACAAAACCATGAGCTCTAACACATTTGATAAAGCAGTAGCTGCAGGCTTACACACATCAGAATCGTTGTCCAAGTGCAGGCCATAAACTCAGTATCAGGAGAATCTGGACAAAGGGCAAACAGGAGCCCAAGCTGGTGGAAGTGGTAGCCCACATCAGGGTGATGGTGGCTTTTAAAGAATCAGAAAGTCAGTATACAACAGCAGCTTCCAAACCCCTATTGCTGCACCAAAATATTGGAGACATTTTGTTGAAGAAATTATAGGACATTAAGGGACATTGAGAAGACAGAATTTAATATGTTCTTGTCACAATGTTTATCTACTAGATTACATTAATTAAGCTGTAGCTTGCATTTTCAAGGTCAGCTCTGATCTAGAATGAATAATGTTTTTTACCTAACTGCATTCAGAGGAAGCTTCCCCAGAGGGTGTTGTGAACAAAAAAGATGGACGGCTCATTTTCTTGCAGCCAGTAACACTACCTCGAGAGCAGGAGCATTAGTAAGGTATATAACCTCTTCAAGGTCTTACAGGATCCCTATGCTGTGACACAAAGAGTTGAAGATGTCACTGACCTATGGAGCTGAAGTGAGGTTTCACTCTGAAGCCTCTTTTGATATTCACTGATCCTCAACAATAACTTTAGTGCCATTGGTGGCAGCTTGAAGACAACTTTGGATGAGGATGTCTTCCAGAGGTCCTCATAAATTAACTTCCGTTCCAGAGTCTTAAGCTTTAAAGCCTATAACTTGGATAAACTTATTTAGCAGATAACTGACGAAAACAAGATGCTGCTGTTCTCCTGGATCCATCACCCCAACCAAGTCACTGCCTTTGAAATGTATTTCCCAAAGGAGTATGGGATGAATATGACAGCAAAGTGTCCTTTTCATGGCAGGGCCTAAGGATACAGAGTGTTAATATGTCAGAGGGGCGTGTTTTTTTTTTTGTCCATATACCTGGTGCAAATGTCTTTGTGTTATTAGAGTCCTATGTTAGACTTAATCAATTTCAAAAGCTTGCCTACCAGAAGGTGATGCTACAATCCACCCTGTATCCAATTATCCCTGTATTTCTATTTGTCATGATAGCATGATATAATTAATTCTTGAACATCTACAATCACCAAGTCACCTCTTTCTGAGGCTTGCAGTAGGGTAGAAACAATTCTAATAATTTATCCAAGGTGGTTCACCAAACAGTTAAGGAATATATAACTATTTATAGATGGTCTTTAAAGACCCTGAACCGCTAGAATAAATTATGAATCTACTATATGTTTGTGGCTCTTCCACCAAATTTAAGGGCACACATTAAATTCAGGATTTCAATATTCCTTGGATGAGTATCAGAAACATTTTCTACAGCACATGCAGCTGCACATTTGATCTTTTGACCACAGTATTTACATGGGGTACAAATGAAAGGTCTGTGTCAAATATGATGCATTGATGTTCAGCATTTTGCAATGTAACTAGAGTTTCTTGTGAAATAGCAATGAATCACAATTTATCTACTCGATCTCCCCTACTAGGATCTCAGTTTTTCCAAGTTAGACAGAGGACATGTGGGATGCATTAAATTGGTGACACTGGCCTAGAACTTCAGTTTAATCTCCATGCATAAACGATTTGAGTATCATTTGTATACATTGAAATAAGTTGAGATGAGGGGCCCTTAAGAACTTACACAATTACTCATTGATATATAAGCTCACTACCTACAATCACAGTTTAGAAGAATGGTTTGTAATCTTGTAATGACACATTTTTAACCTCTCACGTTGTGGATTATGAGGCACGATTGGTACCTGCCACAATTTTATTACCAGTAAGCACAGTGCTTAAACTCTTGACACAGCAACAAAAAATTAGACAAATTTTGCATAACAACTTGTCTCTCTTAATCCACAGATACCTCAATGTTGAATACGTATGGTTGATACCCCAATGTAAGTTTGTATTCTTGAATATTCCTGTACAAACGGCCAGCATGGTATGACTGTTGACTTAAAAAAAGGATGATTGAGCAATACAATCTTTAGTTTCTGCTTGCACTAAATGAAAATCAAGTATGTTTTAATGTTGCTCCTTTTATCCTGAGAGCCATGAACTGGAGGAAAAGTGCTATGTATTAGCTATCCTTTCGACCACGTATTCAATTGGATGTATGATTTTAAGTATGTTTTAATGTTGCTCTTTCTATTTAGAATGCTATGAATTGGAGAATAAGCGTCATGTACTAGAAATAATTCAGTTTTGTATCCCACTGGATGCATGATTTTTAATTTCAATGTATTATGAGGATTTGAAGAAATGTTTTTATGCTCTGTTTTATTTTTTGTAATTTTATGGCTGTTTTTTAAACTGCCAAATAAAGTTTTTGAACTGAACTGATTGATAACTCATAATTGAGAAGTAAGAGTGACCCATATTAATTTCTTCTCACTCCCTCTCGCTTTGATCTGAGTATATGTTAATATTTAACAGAGGAGCCAGAGTAATACTCCTTTTTCTATTGATCATGCTACTACTTGTATGGATGACTAATTCAACCATAGAAGAAGATGTTTCAGTCTCTAAATGCTTCAAGTACCGATACTCTTTCTTTTATCCTTTTAGGTAGCATATGTGAGTCATTATTTTGTATGAAGCAGAAATTGTTTTACGGGTTAGGGCAGTTTTTTTACCTTCATTAATAGTGTTGTAAATGTTTCCTGTTATACCCGCACCACAGTTTCTTCTCTTGTCATGTACCTGAAGCAAGATTGTGGTTCATGGATATTACTGGTTTGTTCCACATATTTCTACAGGTGTTTTGACACACCTCTGTAAAGGATTGTATTAGGGTATGAAAGGCTAGATATATGATAATAAATGGTTTATACTTTTGGTTTCAGCTGCCATTTTATGTCTTTCAGGAGGGATTTTCTGATCACTTGTCTTAAGTGCTTAGAGTTATTTGTCTTTGCAAGTCATGCATGCACTGTTCCACTGAGAGCAACTGGAAGCACGTTTAGAAAATTCCCATATATGGAGCCTTGTATGTCTTCACTGGCAGATGTGATCTTCTCTCCTCCACTTGCTGTTGCAGTGTATGCTGTACACTAAAATTTAAGCTTCTTACTGGTTCCTCCAGAGCCATCTTACTAGTATTACATTCTTTCTCATTTACAGTTCTTAGGTTCTAGCAGAAATCTAGAATGATTCCTACTTGTTCTTGGTAGGCCAGGGTGAAATTTAAAATCCATTGATGTAGTTTGGGTAATTTTTGGAATTTCACGTTATGCTTGTCATGCAAAATTCCCAAAATTGCTCCACTATGCCACATTGCCTAATTACACACCATTCATGGTAAAAATTTACTGCGAATGCAGAGGAACAACAGAACAAAAGGGGCTATTTTTCATGGTGCTTTGTTTAAATGTATCCTCATTCCAAAGATTGATGGAAGGCCAGACTAGCATTTGACTTAATTATACACAATTTCATGTAAGTTTACCAAACATTTGCATAATTACTAAAAAGCTAATTTTGTACATTTTTACAGCAATTCAAGCTGAATCATGAGTTGTAAGAGGAATAGCAGATGATCACACCAGCCCTGTGTATGCAGGTAGATTGTTCTACACAAACTTTATGGTCTCAATTGTGAGTGGCCCATATATTCTGATCAGCCAGGTCCCATCAGATTTGCATGTTGTGTGTAAAACTCCAGAAGAAACAATGAAACCATGCAAGAATAGGTGCATCTACACTGATTCACCAATTCGTGCATGTTATTCCCCAAAAACATGTCATCCCTTTTATTTCCCTGCCAGAGCTAGATGTTTACTGACCCACATGAACAGCATGATCCAGGTTTTGGCTAGAGAAGCCTGCTAGACAATGGAATGTCCTTTCTGATAGTGCAAAAGGTCCTGAAGACAGTGGAAGCTGCAGTCATCTAGAAAAGAACCAGTTGACAATGTCAACTAGACATTTCTTCATCCAGTTCATGTAAATAGGGAAATTAAGAAATCCCTGCAAAATAAGGGAGTTGGAGCTACTAGATATGAAATGCAGAAACCAGTGACAATGCAATATTTTGTAAAGCATCTGCATATGAGTTAACTGAAGGTTTCCTACAATTAGCACCTACAACCTACAGTCTTATACCAAAGAAGATTGTCTTGAAGGTTGCAAGATTTGTGTCATATCAGAAAACAAATTACAGTAGGTTTTCTGAAAGTAAAGATTTAGTAATTTTTCATTTGCAATGTGCTATCTGTTCTTATCTTTGGTGTACCAGGACAAGGTGCAAAGCTTGCCTGAAGGGGATGCATCCTACTTTAATATATTTTAGCATTTTGTTCCTCAAGTAGTGGTTGGTAGCAAAGTTCTAGGTTGTTGTCAAACCACAAAAAAAGTACCCATCCTCATGGAGACCTGCCTATCTACAGCTTCCAGTGTAGCGCCTTTGAAGATTTTTGATTTCCAGAAAAATTCGAAGCCCAATGATATAACAAATGACAGGGACCAACCTTAAATCTTCCCTGGCCTGGTTTCACTATGGATGACCACAAAAGGTGTATATGTCACTGTTCTCTGTTATGTTTGACTGAGATGGATCACTGCTTTTTTCAAATTCGTCCATCACTAATTAGAAGCTATGTATTTCAGCATTTCTGCTGCATCGAATATAGTTATGGCTGGAATCCTTATTTACAGACTCCCTATCCCCACCTCAACATCTCACAGATTTCTATAATATTGTGGCTGATTTGTTGCTTTAACATTCACATTTCATAGTCCTTGGTGACTTTAACTTACATGTGGATGATACTCGGTGGACTAAAGCCGGCCAGCTCTTAGAAACTCTGGAAGGTCTTAATCTAACCCAGAGGGTGAGAGGCCCTACCCACCGAGCTGGCCATACGCTAGATTTACTGTTTACGAACAACCCTAATTTATTCACGGCACCACCTTTACCGCTTACATGGTCAGACCATTTTTAATCCCGTTTAGTGTGGCTACTCTCTCTCAATCCACTAAGTCATCTTTGGCTCGGGATCAAAGTAGGAAATGGTTTAAAATTACTTGTAACACATTGGCACCCGCCCTGTCTCGTTCCCAGCTGCAGTTGGGGGGGGGGATTTGGATCTAGATGTCTCTAGTTTCAATAATTGGCTCTCTTCTGCCCTCGATATGGTTGCCCCTGTTCAACCTACTGTCTCTTTGAGGCAAAAACCATCGCCCCCTGGTTTACTCCCGCTCTGCGCGCTGAAAAAAGTCGGTGCAAGAAACTTGAACGGAGCTGGAGACTAGCCTATGATACGGAGGCTAAATTAATTTACAGATCTGCGATTAAGAATTTTCATAAACTAAAGCGCTCAGAAATGAGAGAATACTTTGTCAAGAAGGTGAACTCCGCTGGTAACTCTGCCAAAACCCTTTTTAAAATTGTGAAAGATTTTACTAAACCAGCTGCACTTTCTAGTATGACTCCCCCTACTCAGGAACTCTGCGATGGTCTATCAGACTTCTTTTATGACAACATTTTAGACATTTTCTCCACGTTTGGTCCTACCCGAGACTGCCCGGTTCAAAACTCTGTGGCTACCAATAGTGGCTCATTTACCTCCTTTATCCCGATCTCCACCGAGTTAGCTCTTCAAAAATGGCTTGCCTGTAAATCAGGCTCCCCAAGGGACCCCTGCCCGGCATCACTATTTAGTTCTGTGGCCCCCCTCATTATCTCTCCCCTGAATTCGATCTTGAACTCCTCATTGCGAACTGGGGTTTTCCCCTCAGCCTGGAAACAGGCCATGCTAATACCTATTTTAAAAAAAAACAGATGCTGATCCTTCTATTTTTATAAACTATCGCCCTATCTCCCTATTACCTAAACCAGCCAAAGTCCTACAAAAAGTAGTCCAGGAGCAATTATCCAGCTATCTTGAGTCATGCCATCTTTTACACGACTCACAGTCCGGGTTTAGATCCAGATATAGCACAGAGACTGCATTGCTGGAGGTTTCTGAAACCATTCGTGAATGTGTGGATACAGGTGAAGCGGCAATGCTAGTGCTTCTCGACCTGTCCGCGGCATTCGATACGGTCTCTCATGCTATTTTGCTTGAGAGACTACTCAGCCTCGGGATTCAGGGTACCCCTTTATCCTGGATCAGATCTTTTCTAAATGGTCGCACTCAACAGGTCTCCGTTCAGCCATTTGTTTCCGAGGAGAAACCACTGAACTGTGGAGTCCCTCAGGGATCCGCGTTGAGCCCGCTATTTTTTAATATATATCTCTCTCCTCTGGCCTCAGTGGTAGAATTGTGTGGAGTCAGAGTGATCTCCTATGCTGACGACACCCAATTGGTGTTTTCATTTAGGGATCACTCTGAAGCAACCTTCTCAAATTTTAGATGCTGCCTGTGCAATATCTCCACTTGGATGGCCCTAAATACGCTCAGACTCAACTCTGATAAAACTGAGGTGTTGTTTTTCAATCAAAAAAACCCTCCTCCACCCCTACTATGGTGGCCATCGGAGTTGAACCCCCCTCCGGAACTGGTGGATTCAGCCAGGAACCTTGGATTCCGGTTCAATAATGAGATGTCATGTAAAACGCAAATCGATCAGGTTTCTGTGGCTTGTTTCGGTAAATTGCCCATGATTCGCAAAATTCTCCCTTTTCTCCCTCGGGAATCTCGCCGGACCATTGTTCACGCGCTGATTACCTCACATCTGGACTATGCTACCAGTCTGTACGCTGGGGCTCCTGCTTACCTGATCAGACGCTTACAGATTGTTCAGAATGCGGCAGCCAGGTTGATCTATAACATTCCTTATCGCCACTCGATCTCTCCTTACCTGAAGAAGCTTCACTGGCTTCCAGTGACCAAGCGCATTCAGTTTAAGTCAATGGTTTTGGCTTTTAGAGCATTGCAGGGTAAGGGCCTGGCCTACCTTAGAGCTCGACTTAAGCATGCTCAGTCTAACCGCTCACTCAGATCTAACCATCTTCGCCTTCTGGTGACTCCCCATTTTTGCTGCGCCAGAATGGGCGGCAGAGCTTTTGCACTGTTCACCGGCAAAACTTGGAACAGCCTGCCATTGTCCTTGCGGATGGCTGAATCTGAATCTACTTTCCGACGTGACTTGAAGACCTGGCTTTTTTCCAATTCTTAGCCTGCTATGAGTACTCTTATCTATCGTCTGTCCTAGCGCCGGGACACCCCCATTGGGGGTAGCTGCGCGCTTTATAAGCTTCTAATAATAATAATAAAAGGTGTCTAAGTCCTAGTCTATGCATCCCGTTCACTAAGACGTCTGCATATTTGTCTAGAGTGCAAAGTCACTAAGACATCTTCCTTAAATCCAACCTTGTTTAATATTTGCGAGGCCCTTTTGGCACACCTTACTAGATCCTACAGTTTTGATATAAACACTTATGCGGATTGCATGCTAATTATTATTACAAAAGATTAGAAGGTCTCTATGGCACTATCCACCTTTATTATCAGCATTGCATCTGTAGCTGGATGGATGAGAGATAACTGCTTGAAGCTTATTTCAGACAAGACTGAAGTTCTGAATCTCAGAGGGCCACCTTCTATATGGACGCATTCCTGGCGTCCTCATTGCCTAGGAATTTGCCCATTTGATGTAAATTTAAACTGGAATCTCAGATTCATCTTAAACAGCAAATTGGATTGCTAGGCACACATTTCCAAACTCTCTTCATCATTTTTATATCACTTGTGATTACTAGGGAACATAATCCCTTTGTTACTTTCTGACCAGAAATTTACAGTGATCCAGGCCATCATAGGGTCCTGTCTTGACTATTACAATTGACTATATCTTTCCCATTCAAAATATACCCTTTATATTCTTCAGATTGTTTCAAATATGGCCTGAAGAATCATGGAGAATCTCTTGTGTAGAGCTTCAGTTTAATATTATCTCACTTGCACTGGTCAGCGAGTGAAAAAAGGATAAAATTCAAAGTGTTTTTTATTTGCCATGTAGCCATTAATGGGTCAAGCCTGGAATTCATCAGGGAACTGAATACCATCTACACACTGGATCGAAATTTGTGTTCTTAATCAACTTGTTTACTGACCATTCCTATGGTCTGTAGGGCTAAACAAGGAGCATGCTCCTTTTTTTATGTGGCATCCTCAGTTTGGAACACATTCTCGCAACATCTACATCTCACAAGCAATGATCATGCTTCCAGGAAGCTACTGAAAACCCATCTTCTTTATAGATTAACTTAGATTCAGAAGACCTAAACTCAGCGCCACGGCACCTTATTGGTAAGCACTGGCCTACAAAACAATTAACATAACATAAGGTAAGATAAAATTGAGTTTAGAGTTCCAATTGTTTCTTGTTGAAAACGTTTTGTTTAATCAATAACTCCTCCTCCCTAGATCTGATTGTTTTCTAATTTATGTTATCCTAATCATTAAAATGTTCTCGTCTTAACTATATTGTTATGGACATTATAAGTAATTTATATCTTAGTTTTAATCTTGGGTGTTGTGGCACATGTACCACATTCAATTTTCACTGAAGAATGCCTTTGTTCTTGAACCATGCTAGCAGGTGAGCCTGGAGTTCCTTATAGAAGCCGCTGTGGTTTATAGATATGATTGTTGTGACTTTTATGAAGCTCAGCCACATCTCACGTCAAAACTGTAGCATTTCTCTCTCACACCTTAGAATTTTGTTTTCCAACAAAGGGATCATTCTGAGTTCCCCATTAAGTTTGTGGGGAGGTACAGGGTTCAGAACTATTAATTGCAGATGGTATCTCCCCATGAATTAAAAGGGATTACGAGTTGTTTTCCCAGAATGGGGAATAATGTGCAAACCTGGTAATACTGGACCCAGTTCTGCTGGCTTTTCTCCATTAATGGGAAATAGAGGGCCCAGTTCCGCAGCATTAATCACCTGCTTGAAGCAGGTGGTAAATGCTGAAGTGGGTGGCGGGAGGGAAGGATTCTTTCTTCTGGTTGTGGGAGCTTCATCTCCACCCATACTGAAGGATGCAGAGCAGGCTGGGGCCGGGCACAACAGCTGCCTGCAGTCCCTACATCTCTGCAGATAGCGCCAGGTCCGGTGTCTCCGGGACCGTAATTATTGTGTATGGAGTAAGAGGGCTCAAAATTACAGTCCCAGAAACTCCAGGAAACCTGTTGTTGCATGAAGCGGTATCACTTCAGGGGATACTGCTCTGAGCCACTCATAATGAGGGCATGAAATTACTAATTATTGCCAAACTAATCTAACTACAACTAGAATATATTAATATATTATATATTATATATAATATATGACATACTATCCACGTGTGTATTGCTGTATTGCTGACTTGTATCTAAACTCTTCATGCGTTTTCCATGTTGCTGATCTGCAGCTATCTCATGGTTTCTTATAGCTTTTTCTGTTTATTTCCCTACTCCGGCCTATATCGTAATTAATATTCAGTTATAGAATTGGTGTAAGACAAGTATTATTTTTTTAATTGTGCTTCATTTACCTTGTCTTTTCTTACAGCATTTTAAATCATCTATTATAATAATATAATGTCTTATTATTCCAGTCTCAAATGCATATTCAGAACAATCCTAAAATGGCATATTCGAATTAAACCACAGAACAGTAGAGAGGCACTGCGACATGTACCACACTATACTACAACAAAAGGCTTTTTACAGGCTTCTTGAAAATCAAACATGTACCTGAATAAGTGGTCCCTCAAACAGTAGACGTTCAGGACTCATGCACTGGTTTTACCATAGCCCCAGTCTTAATTATGCAACACCGTTTTCCTATAAAAGCTGAGTAATTTTTCAAGGTTGTGTACCTATCACACACAGTTAAAACCTACATGCTCAAATGCTTAAGATCAATACATGGCAAGGAAGAGCTCTACTGGGAAAACACAAGTTAAAAACTACAGATTGTTTGAAGTACCTCATATTACAGGCGACCAAGTGGCAGCTATCTAGATGCAAGTGCATGCCTACAATGTACTTATCGGTCCATATTTCTCTAATTTACAAACGATTCCAGCATAATAAATTCAAAACTATGATTTTTTTCAGTTTCCCTGCTGTTTTCCTGTCAGCCCTTGCAGTGTTTACGCAGGTCTCATAATTCTAATGGGGCTCTTAACTGCTGTCATAGGATTCATCAGAATCAAGACGCCACTCGTACAGAGGGCCTAAGAAGTGTAAAAAGAAAAAACAAGGCAGGCAGGCCTTTTCAATCTATGAACTGAGGATCTGTAATAATAATCCTGTATCGATAAGGACAGCCCCAATACTGGTCCAATTTAGGAAACAGTTGAAGACCTCCTTAAAGAACACTAGATCACAATGCAGTAACCATCCAATAGTCAGCTACCTCCTCTATCACTCATTGACTGTATGTTAACCTCTGACCAAGAACAGTTCTCCGCTGCCCTTTTGACTATATTTGCCGTATACCATGATGGTGTGCCAACTGATAATGAAACCACAATATCGAGGACAGAATGTCGAAAATAAAATATCAACAAGTAAGTAAGTCTAGATTTTTTATACTTAAAATATTTGTATCCAAGCGGAACACATATCTGCAAGGTACATGGACGTGGAGTTAGGAATAGTAAATCAATACTTTACTATATGCTCTTACCTTTTGAAATTTTGCCCCTCGATATTCTGTTCTTGACATTCTTGTACCACAATATTGTTGGTGTCAATATTCAATAGAACAATCTACAATTATCACATACATACATAAGTAAGTCAGGCTAGCAAACTCGGTCATTAGTTAGTACACTTATTTTTAGAGATTGAGAAACTCCCATGATCTTGTATGCTGTTGCCAAGAATCTCATTGGGAAGTTTTGGGAGAAAAAGGAGCCACCCTCTATCTGGGAATGGTGGAAGGAAATTAGAGAAGCTCAGGCTCTAGACTACTGGGTTTCAGAGGCAAGAGGCAGCTATGAGAAGTATAAGAGATTCTGGGGAATGTTTATACTAGAGTTTAACATTGCAGATGTTATTGATTCAACTAAGTCCTAATGAAACTAATTTATTTGTCAGTTTGCAAAATGATTTATTTTGAGTTGTAAAAGTGAAAAAACAAATAACATATTCACTAAAGCAAGAAAGTGTTTGCTGGTCTTAAAGAAGATCAAGAGGACAATGCAGTCTCCACCTTTTAGTACTGGGCACATATTTATACCTGTATAATAGGGATCCATTGCATCCTCTGCCAAAGATAGGATGGTGTGTCTGGCATAATCTTACAGGTGCTGCTTTTGGAGACTGTGTACTGCTGTCCTGACAGACTGCTTTTTGAATATATGCCACCAGACAATTCACAGTGGAAACACATGTAATACTATTCTTGTGAAAGTCAGGAGTAATCGTTTTTCCAGTGTGAGAAAGGGTAAGGCTACTTTCTATCAGACAGGAGTGAAATGGATAAAATTCTTCACAGGGAAAATATGAATTATGGGCCATATTTATGTATGTATTGTGTCACTTTTACAACATGCAACGGGGGCATGCGCGACGCAACCCCAAAATGCAATTTATCAAGCCACACTAGGCCACTTTGCTTGGCCCTGAGTGGCTTGATAAATCTGGAGTAACAAAACACAGCACAAATCGCTGTGTTGCGTTACTCTGTCCCACTCAGGCATTCCATGGGCATTTACACCCATCGATTTTGAAGCATTCCCAAATTTACTATTACTGTTAGAACTGAAAATGTGCCAAAATGCCACGCCTTCCGGGGGGAGGTGTAACAAAGAGAAATATCTCTATTTCTCCTTGTTACTTCCTTTTTCTATGTGTGCTGCAGAAAGAGGAAGGTGCCCCTTTCTGCACAAAACAAATCCTGCTTGCAAACGAGGCACACTAACACCATGGTGCAAGGGTGCCTCCTTTGGCGCTAGACAGTACATTGTGCGCCAGCCCTTAAAAAAGACTGGAATGCACAGTATTGTGATGAATACAGCACATTGTTTCCCTTTCCCTGTAACGCAGGGCAGCTTGCTGCACTGCATTACTTTTTGATAAATATGGCCCTACATTTTCAAACGCACATTACTACACCATAAATTCATGCAGGATTTGTCCAACTGGTTGGACTGCCTCAAGTTGCACTGGCGGCACCACAACACCAAATTACATCTGAAACAAGGGCAAATAGCTGACTCAGAAAGTATAAGTGTAAGGGAAATGAAAGTAGTTCTATGAATTCTGTTATAAATAAGAGAGAAAGCATTCTGCAGGGGCCTTAGTCTTGGTTGCTGTTCATATCTCGATTCCTGCGATCTTTACGCATCACGATGAGACGTTTGAACTTACATTTTCGTTTCTCTCTCTACACCTCATCCCGCATTAACTTTTACAGCCTGGTAGCAATTTTTAGTTTTCAGATATTTTTTGTAGCTCAAAACTGCTTTTTATCGATTCTCTTAAATGGAACATCAAAAGCCTAAGATTGTGATAAAACAGTCTTTCCAAGATTGAGTAAGGAGGTATTTTTCAACACCCAGAGTCTTTTCTACAAATGGGATGACTGGGGCACATGGTGTACTGTTCTCAAGTGTTTCTTTTATGCTTCAAAAGTAAAAGCTTCTTGGCACACAAAATATGTTGTAAGTGTGCGGAACGTTCTGCCTGCAACCCATCACTGATCTGACAGTAGATGGGGATTCTCTTTCAAATGAAAGGGAGATTGTCATATTGTCTGTCCTTGTAGTAACACCAGTTGATTTTATTCCTGGAATAGTGAGTTTGAAGCATTAAACCAGTTTCCTAAACATGACTTTTTCAAATATAGTGGGGTTTGTCCTTCTATAAAACGATAGGCAAGCTTTTTTTCCAAACGAGCTTACTGGAGGGAAGTTAACCTCATAATAGGTCTGTCTTTTTATGTTTGATTACTCATTCAACATTGCAGTGACACCTGAAGTGGCAAAGCACCGTTTTCTTTTTAAATCCAAAATATTTTTATACTGCATCCAGCCATTCATACATACAAGAGGTAATTGCTATTTGTGTATTATCAGGCGTGGCAATATGCATGGATGTGTGAAAACAGAGGAACGTTTGCAGTGAAGCTAAAAATATTTGGTCTGGGGGTTTAGATGGCGCTTTTATCAACTTAATGGCGAAATTAGTGCTTCGGTTTTTGCTTATTATCGGTCTTGCTGTATGAGAGTCAATAATATTAGTTTGTTGGTTGTAGGCAATTCACAAACGCTGGTTGCTACATCTGCGTTGAACAAATGGCCAGATGTACAAAGCAGTTTTCTGATCTCAAAAGTTCAGTTTCGGAGCTTGCCACCAAAAAACTGCTTTCAGCAATGTAATAAACTCATTTTAGGAGCTGGGACCATTTTACCAATTTATAAAATGGGTGTTTGAAATTAGGTTGTTGGTTGACTAGGATGTGAGCCCAGGTCAAGCAACAGCCACAATCCCTGGCAGAGTGAACCACAAAAAGTCACTAAATGAACTTGTGTTTAACCCTCAGTAGCTTGGAACAAAAAGCAGTCAGGCTTAACTTGGAGGCAATGTGTAAAGTATTTTTGCAGCATATAAACAGGAATAAGGTGAAAACATAACACAAAAAAAAATTACACACCAATTTAGAAATATAGACTACATTTAAACAATATGATTTGACACCACAACGGCAAAAATCCAATTAGCAGTACCAGAGTTATGAATTTGTAAAGATTTAGGTAGAGATAATACCAAAATACTCAAAGTGCCACTTACCGCTATCTGGTCATGCGAGATCGGGTGAAAGCCACAAGTTCAGGTTGACTGAGATGGAGTGCAGCCCGGATATAGGGACCAGGTTAGTTCCACTGAAAGAGTTACCTTCACAGTTAAGTGCAAAGAGTTCCGTTCACGGTGGAAGCACGAAGAGCAGGCTGGACTTGCGGACAGTCATGAATCTTTAGAATATATCTTGAGCAAGAAATTGTATTCTTAGATCATGGGCGTATAACAATAAATACACTGATGACTTGATCCAAAAATACCTTAATCATGTACATAATACTAAAAATGTCAGTATCTGAGTTGTTTTGTATTTAAAGTAGCAAAATATTTATTTGGTATACAATTAAGAGAAATACTAAAAGGTAATTTAAAGACTTTCCCCTCAGCTATTCACAATCTTATTTTATGGTGAATATAGCAGATATTAATTTCTATAACATGAAACAATGAATCATGATATTGATACAATGTAATGTTCCTAACAGCTCAGCATGTTAACAGTTAGGCATAGTCTTCCCTATAGACATAAATGTTAATTTATTGATTTTAATTAATAAATAAGTAATAACCATACAACCTAATATGGAGGGCTTAAAGATGTCACTACTAAGCGAGTTTCAGCGAAATGCCATGATCAGGAAGCAGTCACATAGATATCTGTAAATGAACAGCAAAATAGGGAATATTCTTAATCTGTAATATGCCCACAAAAGAATAATTGATATAACTTAAGGGGTAATAAACTTTATTTAAAAACAGTATGTGTACTTACAACCAAGTTAACCACCATGAGAAATGCTGTGCGCAATGGAAGATTATTTGTGACTACAAGAAAGGGGGGAAGAAAATTTGAAGATATTGATGCCCAGTGTATAAATAGTGAATTTTAACCACTAAATATGATAGGTTAGTATAAATCACTCAAGTGCGCCTTCATGCTTGGAATATGCTAAACTCTTAGCATGCTGTTCCATAAGTGAAGGGTATAGAGCACCCTGAGGTAGTAAAGGAATACCTGTATGTAGATACTGCTGTTGCCAATAGTGGCTCAAAGCCACACATGAGCCAAACCTGAAGATGGGTACTGGAGTGCCCACCCCAAAGAAGATGATGGCCAGTGCCAAGAGGCATACTGTGAAATGTGGTAAGCAAGAGGATAGCTGAGTCATAGAGTATGGACAGCAAGCAACACAATATATTGTGTGAACTACCCCTTACTGGGCTTCTTACTGAAGTGAAGTGCCTGGATTGCTTGTTTAGACGAAGGTAGACATATATAAAAAATGTGACAGAAGAAAACTAGAGTAAGATCTCAATGAGGCCACTGACATTTAAAAAAAAAAAAGGTTGTGCACAATGCTGACTTTATTATTGTACTTACTAATTCCTTAAATAGGGATGGGCACTTCTTAAAATGAATAGGGCCTCAACAAGGGAAATTTCTTTAAATCGGTAAAACGCCAAGGTCAGGTGGACCCTTGAGTTTCGGCGGTCTGCAATGTAAAGAAAGTCAAATTGTAAAAACTGCCTATGAAGATCCTGAAGCTGAACGATCTTGCAAAAAAGTGGAATTAAAAAACTACACGGGGCATATATAAAATAGGTAGAAAGGTCCTAGAGAATAATGTACTAGAACACTGTTCATAGAGATAAAATTACAAAATTACTTACAGTGATACAGCAGAAGTAATAGAGGGACCACAAATATGGGGTTCGACCTAATATATAGTCGTTCACAGTCGTAAAGGAATTATATGAAAAGTCAACCACGTGTGTGAGAATAACAAGTCCCAGCTGGATAAAATGGGATAGCCTCCATGAGGAATGCCTGGGGCCTAAGTTGAATGACAAGACCCTGAAAGGGATGTACAAGTGCAGCCAAGAGAAAGAGGGCTGAGAATTAACTCTGAGATGTAAAAAGGGCTACTGTGTAAACCGAAAGTGTAGGGAACAAGCTAGAAGGCCCAGCAATAGCGGGAAAAAGAGATGTGACTTAAAATATGACACGCCCCCAGCATGTGGGTGAAGGAACACTGGTAGGGTAAGATCTCACCTCCTACAGAAAGTTACTGGTCATAAAAGATGCAGCCCGCAAATTTGGTACATGTAGTAGTTGAACTGAATATCTTGATCCCATGGGATCTCATTGTTGAGACCATGTGTATACTTACTCAGAGAGAAGATCCAAAAGCGTCTCTGCGTTTACGAATGGCTTTGAGATCTATACCTGCACGCCGTTGTATTTTTTCCAGGATGATCCAATTGGTGTTTTCGGGTGTCTGGTTTAAGTCCACATAATGTTGGACTAGGGGGCTGAGAACTTCTTCGTGGGTATGGCTGATCTGTGTTCAGTAAGTCTAGTGACTAGGGAGTATGATGTTTCTCCCACAAAGCCTAACTTGCAGGGACAAATAAGAAGATATATAATATCTTCAGTCTTGCAGTTGATGAAAGCCTTGAGACTGATTTTGTAGCCATTAAAGCACATGTTGTCTGTTTCTAATGCCAAATCACAAGCTTTGCATGTAGTGCATTACAAATTTCCGACTACAGGGTTACTGCCATCTATGGTCTTTTGGATAAATCCTTTGCTTGATGGCAGACTGGATCTTCCTACATGATCTTTCAGGTTATTTCGTCGATGAGCAAACATTGGTCTTAGTATAAGTTGTGTCTTTTCTTTTTCTGCATTGAGAATATGCCAATTTGAACATACAATTTGGCGTATCTTTTCATTAAGGGTTGAATGTCGAGTTACAATATGTTGTACGGTTATTACTTATTTATGAATTAAAATCAATAAATTAACATTCATGTCTATAGGGAAGACTATGCCTAACTGTTAACATGCTGAGCTGTTAGCAACATTACACTGTATATCAATATCATGATGTATTGTTTTATGTTATAGAAATTAATATCTGCTATATTCACCATAAAATAAGATTGTGAATAGCTGAATGTAAGCCTTTAAATTACATTTTAGTATTTCTCTATATTGTATACCAAATAAATATTTTGCTACTTTAAATACAAAACAACTCAGATACTGAAGTGTTTGTATTATATACATGATTAACGTGTTCTTGGATCATGTCATCAGTGTATTGTTATATACCCGTAATCTAAGTGTACAATTTCTTGTTCAAGATATATTCTAAAGATTCATTACTCTCTCCCTGCTCTTGGCAAGCTACCCATATGCAGGAGACCCCTTTCCTCTTCAAAATACTATCGGACAGTCATCGCTGTCGCATAAAGATCCTGTGAGGCATAGATCACGGTTGTTGCTGGAGTTTTGTGTCAGTCATCATGGTTAGCAGTTTATGCTGTAGCATGAAGAGTCAGTTGCTGGAACTTTGCATTGGCAGTTAGCACGGGTGGTGAGGTCTTGGTGTGAACAGGCCCATTAACGAAGAGCCCAAAACCTTCAGGGGAGCTCACCTGAGGCCACACCAAGGGTTCAGGGACCTGTTGGGCACAACCTGGAGGTCAGGAACTCAATCCAGCTGGGTACAGGTGCTGGTTCAAGATGGTGGGAGTCTGTTATGTCCTCATGGCTCTGACAAGGAGGCCAGCAAACTAGCCATTGGAGTCACTCTGGTAGTCCTGGGTTCAGCTGAAGATGCAGACCCAAACAGCTGTGCTGGCCCTTGAGGGTTCAAGGCAGGCTCCAGGAAGCAGAGCAGTGACAAACCCTAACTGTGAAAGCAGAGCACAGTCTATTCAGTTGCAAGTGGGGCTGTTCCCAGCTCCACCCCTCATCCTGCCAGCAGATGGACCCTTCAGGCACACCTAATCCCTCTATTATGTGACTGTTTGGGAGGGAGTCACAAAGTCTAACTACCAACTACACCCAGTCATGTGCCCCAGGGGAGGCTGCAAGGACCAAATGGCTAAGGGCAGGATAATACCAACTTTCTTAAAGTGGCATTTTCAAAATTGTAATTTAAAATACGACTTTGCCATTAAACTAGATTTTTAATTACAATTTTCATAGATACCAACCCTGAAATGCTTATCTGTCCCCAATAAAAGTTAACACTTATTCATGTAATAAGGCAACCCAATATCATCCTGTGGGACAGATCGACCTCACAGTAGTGAAAAACAATTTTAAGAGTGTTTCACTGCCAGGGTATGTAAAACTTAAAAGTACAAGTCAAACCTTTTAATTACAACACAACCTGCCCTATGGGCTCATAAGTAAATTAAATATGCCAAT
The DNA here is from genome assembly GCA_963921515.1 of Calotriton arnoldi. Taxonomy (NCBI): domain Eukaryota; kingdom Metazoa; phylum Chordata; class Amphibia; order Caudata; family Salamandridae; genus Calotriton; species Calotriton arnoldi. Next base: position 102,956 of record CAWUFW010017221.1, read on the forward strand.
CAGATATAAACCAATTTAACCATGTTTAGTGGGGTGAGCACAAACACTTTAGCACTGGTTTACAGTGGTAAATTTCACAGAGTCTTAAGACCAACAAAAACAAATTCAGCAAAAAATGGAGGGAAAAAGGCAAATTGTTTGGGTGTGACTATGCAGAGTTGTATTTGACAATTGGCTAACTAGATAATTGATGTGGTTTTTATTTAATTGTTTTAAAAAATTGGACATTATGTAATTATATCATGTTTTAGTTTTTTGCATAATATATTATTTTATGGTGTTATTAGTATTTGAATTGTGTGGTCCTATTTTTCTGTTATTAATTTAATTGGGTATTGGTAATTTAAGGTTCTAGGGAATGAAGTCTTTTGAATGCATTTATTACATTTCTTAATTGATATAACTTTTTCATATACTTTTATGGATAATTTCACAAGTTCATTCAATCTTTTTAGTTTTTCATTATTGATATCCATTTTATACTGCCAAAAATATTTTTTATGTGTTTTAAAAAATAAATGTTATTTCAATTTTTTTTACATATGTGTAATTTATTTTGTAGTAATTAAGGGTTGTAAAAATTAAATCTGAGGTTACTCAAGTTCAATGCTGCAATGGAAATAGTAATGCTAACCCTTCCATAATCCAACACTTTCCCTACTGTTGCATATGTCGGAGTGGGAATAGTAAGTCTGACCCCTCCAAAGTCCAAGACTTTCCCTAATGTTGATCAGGTTGTAGTGAAGAAAGTAAATATGACCCCCCAAAGTCCAAATCTTTCTGTACTTCTAATCAGGTTATAATTTTAAATCTGACCACCCCAAAGTCCTACATTTTCACTGCTAGTCGTCAGGTTGGAGTGGGAGTAGTGAATTTGATCTCTCCAAGCCTTATTTCTTTAATCTAATTTTTTTAAAAATTGTTTTAATATATATTTTTTGTTTTCATTTTGAAAGTTAATTTAATGTAAATTATTATTTTATTATACATTTTTGTTTCGGTTTTTATTTTAATATTGCTATTGTATACGTTTTTTATTTATTTATATCTGGTGTTTGTAGTTATAATTAATTATTATTAGTCTTTCATTATTTGTTTGAAATAGTTTGATTTTTTAAACTTTTTTAAAAATGTTAGCAATTATTTTAAAGTATGCATTTTGTATGTTTGTAGACTATACATTTTTATACTATGAGTTTTTTTAATGTAATACTATTTTTACAGTGAATACATGTTTTGAAGTTCATATAGTGTGCAATAGTTAAAATTGAATATACATACCTATATTATGACAATATCATGGTCTACTATATATTTTGATGTTGATTTTATTGAATTTGCATACTAAGGGGCCGATTCCGATTCGGGCCGGAAATCTCTCCGACCGAGCCGGACCCGGAGAGATTTCCGACCGAATCGGACCCGTGCAGCCCGACTGAACGAGTACGATGCGTCCGTATGCTATCGTACTCGAGTCGGTCGGACTCCCATTGAAGTCAATGGGAGCCGGTCGTACAATGCGTACGTGGGCTCCCATTGCCTCAATGGGTGCGAGGCGAACAAGGGCGCCCCCTACAGCGGGTACGCGGCGAAGCGACTCGCGCCGTACACGCACAGGTAGGGGGGACCCATGGGTCCCCCCTGTGTGCGACTCGCGCGGCTACGCATACAGGGGGGTCAGACACGGACCCCCGAAGTACGGCTCCGACTGCTCTTTTGAGCCGGACGGCGCGTGTCGGTCGGACTGCTCGCGGCGCGCATCGTACTTACCCGGCCAGGGAACGTCTCCATTGCGCGGTGCGAGTCGTGTCCGAGCGAGTCGGTCGGTGCGGTTAGACCCAGGAACAAGTCGGTCGGGGCGGTTGGGACACCCGAACGAGTCGGTCGGCGATTTCGCATCATACTCGCTCGTCCGGACGCGCGTACGAATCGGTCGGGAAATAGGGCTCCGAATCGGATCCGGTTATGCCGAATCCGATTCGGAGCCCTACCGGCCGAGATCGGAATCGGCCCCTAAGTAGATAGAGTTGGTCTTTGTGTGCCCACACTATTTTTTATTGATTTTATGCTGCTTACATTTTCGATGGTGATTTATCGTCATCCAACTGCTTCTGGGTGTCATAGCTGTATCAATAGAGCTGTTAGCTTTAGTTGAAGATTTTGCTTCCCTATTCTTTACTTACAGGATATAATGTATATATTTATTTATTTATTGAATTGATTATTTGTTTGTAGATTTATTTATTTGGGTTTCTGTATATAGGGCATCATTACGAGCGTAACGGAGCGCAGGACCGACCCCTGATGCTGCGGCTGTCCCGCAATGGACATTATGATGCACCCGCCACACTGGCGGGCGCATGCTGTGCCTTTCACATTGCGGGTGGATCTGCTGGCTGCAGACCCGCACGCAATGTGAAAGGACCGTGCACAGCATTGCAATGCACTATGAGGCAGGCACCACGTGGTGCCTGCCGTGTAGTGCATTGCAATGAGGGGGGGTACCATAGGTACCCCACATGTGCACCCCCCACCCTCCCAACACTCTGGGGGCCCGCAACGGGCCCCCAACAGCCGCCATGGAAAGGCTGATCACCGCCAGCATCATAATATGGATGGCGGTGTCTTGCAGACACCGCCACCATATTATGCCCCTTTTCTGCCCGGTCGACGAGTCGACCGGCGGAAAAGCGGCGGACGGTCTTTCCGTCCGCCGTGGACCCCCCAGCCATACTAATATGGCGGGGGGTCAATCTGGCATGGATGGCGGGCGGATCACCCCCGCCGGGCCAGCGGTGGCTACTGCCGGCCCGGCGGGGGCGATCCACCCGCCATCGTAATGGGCCCCATAGTGTTGAGATGTCCACATAAGAAGTGGAGCCCTTAAAATAGAACAAATATGAGAATACATAGACAATGAGTCAAACTAGACATAGGAGATGTACAGGTAAGATAAATTGGTTGCATGTCAGAATAGCATTAGCAAAAATATAGTCTGATAGAAATATGTGTGCTGGATCTCATTTGCAAAAATATCACTCAACTGTGGGGCCGATTCTGATGCGGGTTGGAAAAGCTTCCCGACCGAATCGGTTGGGAAATGGTGTCCGACCCACTCGGATCGGGAAAGTCCGACCAGCGGAGTAGGATGCATCCGGATGCTTCCAGATACGATTTGGTTGAACTCCCATTGACTTCAATGGGAACATTTGTTCCTAAGCGCATCAGAATTGGGCCCTCGGTCGGGAAGACACGTTCCCGATCCGATTTGGAAGGAGCAAATGCCGTTAGGAGGCCTTCCTAACCGCATCAGAATCAGGCCCTCGGTCGGGAAGCTTTTCCAACCCGCATCAGAATCGGGCCCTTAGTGTAGATTTTCTATTATTAACTCTATTGGAAATAGCCCATAAGGGGTCAGTGTTGGCACACAGCCATTTGGGGCTGGGGGGTCCCTTTAGTTAAATAGTACAAGGAAATGTATTTGGGTGCATGTACCATGGTAGAAGCTCCTGGTACCATGGTACCCAGCAGGGAACCCCCTGGGAATCACACAGACAACGGAGAGTGGAAGGGAGGGGCTGGGGAAGCAAACTGACAGATAAAGAAGAGCAGGAGATGTGGGGGCAGCAAGCTTAAAAAGTAGGGCAGGTGGGAGGCACTGGGGCAGCAAGCTCACAATAGAGAATGGGCACGTGGCACTTGGAAGGCAAGCTGACAAAGGAGTGTAGGTAGAAGGGGCTGGTGACCACACGGACAACTGAGGGCTTGCTGGAGGGGCAAGGGAAGTAAACTGACAGTAGAGTGTGGGAAGAGGCACTAGGAGAACAAGCTGACAAGTGCCTGGGAAAGCAAGCTGACAATGGAGTGCAGGCAAGAAAGGATGAGGAAGCACACGGACAATCGAGGGTGTGCTGCAAGGGCTGGCGAAGTAAGTTGGAACCAGAGGGAGGGGGCAGGAGTTGTCTGAGGGAGAATACGAACAATGAAGGGTGGGAGGGAAGATGTTGAGAAAGCGCAAGGGCATTGGAAGGTGAGCGCAAGGGTCTGGGAGAGCAAGCTGACAACGTGTGGTGGGTTGGACTTTCTGAAAACAAGTTGAAGATGGAAATAGTCCAAAAGGGGGCAGGTTGGGGACACCTTGACCCTCAGGGCTTTGTGGGTGGGTCCTAAAGGACCCCCTTTAGATAAACACAAATAAATTGAGGCTCAGGCACGCAGTACTAACTGCATATACCACGGTACCTAACACAAACATCCATGTGGTAGCCCAATACTGGTGTTGGACTGCAGTGCCAAACAAAACCTAACAAAAATACCAGAGTCTGGTGATACGCCAGTCTCTGTGGCCAACTGGCACTGTGCAGGACATAGGTTGTGTTCAGTGGGGGAGGGGGTGGCTGCTTGTAGTAGGTCAGTCACAGGGTAAATCACTGCTGCACACTGCTGAATGCTGTAAAAAGCTTGATGTGGGCATAGGACCTGGCTAAATGATGATGTCATTGGAGATGACATCAGTGATGTTATCAATGATGTCATTTAACATGTCATGAGCATTGGAATAAGTTAGGTCATAAGTAGCAAGTAGCAGGGGCACAAGTTATAGTTAGCTCAGTATACTATAAATGGTGAATTTAAGTGTTTTGATTTTTACATGTTACTTTTTATCTTATTTCTCAACACCTAACTGTAACATCATTTTAGCTATTTTTGAAGGTCTACAATGAACATTGGTGATCAGTAGAGATCATACACTCAAACTAAGCAGGCTCCAATGTGTACAACTCTATATTATGTTCCTCATTGAGTTATTATGAATGACCTGGATAATGGTAATGTTGGTTCCATTTGCTAAATATACAAGCATATGTAATGTCTTGTTTACCTTATGAAAGTCCAATTGTTTCAAATATCCTTTGATGTATGCATATTTCATACTTGCATTCCAAGGTTCTTGTATGACTATAGATAAATACTCTCAAACTAGCATTAATTCCTAGAGTTTACTACTTTAAACTACTATAAACATTGCAATAACTACTTCATTGTTTGGACAGTTTGTAGAACTGTCCCATTTCTTGCTTAATTTTACATTGTACCCTGTTCTAAAACTACACTCTACTATGGTCATAGTCCATTTATTTCAATGACTATATCATCTGATTGGAACTTAGACTATGAACAATAGTTCCCCATCAATTAAACTACATAATAATAACTCTATGCTCACCTCTCAAAATACCCTTTCTAGCCTGTTAATTTTTAATATCTCTTATGCTTGCCATAGAATTCATCAGTGTCTGCAATTTTGAAGCAATCCAGTTTTTCACCATCATGTGTGAAAAATGGATGAGATTAACGCATACTGACTGGTGCGGGAAAAGAAAAAGCCATTGTCCAAATAATGCTGCAAGATCAATGGAAACCGGAGCACAAGAGTGACCCAGAAAACTGTGTTGATGGCTGGTTAAATTTTTCTGGGTTCTTGTTACTTTTATTCTAAATAATTTTACCTTTTCTGTGAACAGAGGTTACATTCTTCCCAGTTTCAGGTACAAGTGCAAGCACAATAAATCCGCTTGCTACTTCTTTTCAGAAAGCTCAATTTATCATTAGATTATTTACTCTATAAATACTTGCAATTACTTTAATTTAATCACAGAAAGATATAAATAGTCAAAGGCATGTATATGCCAATTTGGTATTTCATCATTATAATTTTTATACTATCACTTTAGCACAAAATAAACACATGAAGATTCTGTCGTCTTAAACGTTTGCCCCTAAAAGATAGTTTGATTTAATAAGGCACTTAGGGGCTCATTTACAAACCCCTTGCGCTGCCAGTGTATTACTTTTTATCACATAAGAAGTGACACACTGGAGGAGCAAGGGGCTTCTAAATAAGTCCCATAGTTTTCCAACAGGCTACATTATATATGTCGATGCTTTTGTCTTGTAATATCAATTGTACATGAGACCCTCATCAGGACAATGTAGCATTTTGGGTAATCGTAGTACCTCATCATTAAAACAAGAATCCATATAATCAATTAAAAAGGTCATGCAACTACATCAGCAAAGTTGAATCTCCCTTAGAATTTCCAACATTCCTAAAGAGCATTTCTTGATAGTCCTGCCCAAATCTAAAAGCTATTAGCCTCTTTAAATGGTCTTCGAAAAATATAAGAATTTGGGTTATTTGTTGAGGGGGCTGAAAGCCCCACTCAGGCAACAACCATAATCCTTGTCCGGGTGAACCACCAAAAAGGCATTAACTTACCTGCACTTAACCCTCTAGTAGCTTGGCACAAAGCAGTCAGGCTTAACTTAGAGGCAAAGTGTAAAGTATTTATGCAGCACTCAAACAGTAATAAGCTGGAAACACAACACAAGAGAAATCCCAAACCAATTTAGAAAGATAGAACACATTATCATCATCATCGATAATTCTTTATTTGGTTTAAAAAACATAAAATAATATAAAATTCCATTTAAAAGCAAGGCAATAGTAAATAACAATCACATTACAAAAAATTTAAAATGCTGTCATGAATTAATTTGATCATAAAATAATTGCCAATAATTGAAGTCTTAGCTAAATACGGTGCAGCAACAAATATAAGCAGTTTTTAAAAACTTAAAAAATCAGTCTATTAAGTGATTTGTGCATGGAGCTAAGAATACCATGGCAGCAGAAAAAAAGTGCAAAGGCAAGTGCCCTATAACATTTGGTCAAATAATCTATCAAATGCCCACAAATAATACATAAAACAGTAGTATGAATTGAAGCAATAGAAAAAAAGTACATTTTAATAAGTAAAATGACACCAAAATGAATTTAATCCAATCAGTAAAACCGGAGTTATGAGTTTTTAGACTTGTAGTGAAAAATAGCACCAGAAAGAACAAAGTTCCAACTGTGGGTATCAAGTGGCATGAGATGGGTCAAGATCATAAGTTAAGGCCTACCATGATTGAGTGCAGACAGGTACAAGGTTTGCCCCATTCAACAGTTGCCTTCGGACTTTGAAGAAATTTTGAATATTTTTTGGAGATGGTAGAGTCCTCAGTGGGGCCAGGCAGAAGGCTGTAGCTGAGAGGAGGTGGTCAAAGATGTGGAGTCGCTGTACAAAGTCTTGGTGAATACATCAATGATTGAGGGAAAAGCTCCCAATGGAAAAGCTGGATTTTCGGGCTAAGGAGGTCATCGTCAATGGTGTGCTGGTCCTTGTTGAGCCTGGTGAGCCTTTAGACCTTGAAGATTTTCTGGAGCCGACTTGGCAATGCGGCGAGCGCAAAGTAAGTGGTTTTATTTATTTATTTAATATTATTCATCTCATCCTATTTCGACTTCCACCACCCCTCACCACGTCCAGACCCCACCCCGCCCCACTGCCCTTACCTGTGTAAGCCGCTACTGTATAGAAGCATCAAGAGCCCGATGCATGAACAAGAACAAGATCTTGCATCTGTTACCTTGTATTGTTCAGATACCCTTGTACCAGTTTTTGAGCTTGTGGCATTTATAGTATTAGTACGTTGCTACTGAGGTATTGCAACAAAATAATGTTCAAAAGTATCGTGAGACACAAATATTGTGGGACAGAAGAAAAAAATATTGCTTTTTGAAATCTTTTCAACTGTTATTTTAAATACAGTTGTAAGTAATATTATTTTTAATTGTTTAGTTACAAGTCGTTATTTGAATGTTAAGTATGTTTCAATGTTTTAGTGTGGGTGTAGTGTAGTTTTGTGTTTTTTTTCCATTTGGTAATATATTTAATATATTTAGTCATTTTTGGGTGTGTTGTTGGGTTGTAGGGTAACAAGGTGGGAAATAATTGTTTTTTTAATTGATTATCCATTTATACATAGTATTTTGATTATTTGACAGTTAATCATTTAACTTATTTGTTTAAATGATGTAATAGATAACTAAAAAATATAGTAATACCATTTAATTGTAAATTGTCAATTATGTAATTGATTATGTTAATTATTTAATAGTATTATGTTTTAGATTTTTTGTTTAATTATTAATTTTATTATTTTTCAAAATAATGTGCATTGCTAATTTTATCTGTTATTTATGTAATTTGTTGTTGAGTTTGAAATTAACATAACCAAAACTAAAACAATGACTATTAGAAGCTGACCAGGGCCCCACTGAAAATCCATCTGGATGAGACGAAGTTAGAGGAGATCAATAGCTATAAGTACTTGGGAGTATATATTGATAGTAAAATAAATCACCAAGCGCATAAGAAATATATGACAATAAAGAAAGTGCTCTGATAATTGCGTTTGGCACAGTTGCCAAGAACTTAGATGGCCCCTATTTAAAGCCATTATTGTCAGTAATAGTGTCTAATTTTCTACCCAAAGTAGCTTATGCAAGTGTTTCCTTGCATGGGAAAGATGCCCTCCTTCTGAACAGCCTGCAGGTGAGGGCATTCAAGCGGGTGTTTAGGCTTCCTCAAAAAGCCTCTCTGGCACAAGTTTATCTGGAATTTGGCCTCACCACCATAAAAAGCTGGTGCAAAATTATATCAATCAAAGAAAGCTCCTTACTAATCAATTCATTATGGGCAGCTCTCGAAAATGATCCACAATCTACCGTCCATAAATATCTCTATCAAGCACTAAAGCTGACAAACATAGCTTAGCTTTGGAACAAGAATCTGCCCATCTCCATTTTCAGAAAAGTGGTGAATAAAGCGGTGGAAGTGCACTTGTATCTGGTCGACAAAAACAGCGTCAGCTGCTTTTCGCACACCTGGAATGTGCTCAAACATTAGGACAGTCTGAAGCCAGCCTCATATCTAAGCCTTACATTTTCGGTGCGTTTAAAGAGAAGGTTGTTGTTGATTCAATTTGACCAATTACCATCATTGGCAGACCAACCGTCTTGAAAATACAGTGGTTCCACATCATGTCGACTTTGTGGTTCAAAGAAGGAGGGCTGCATACATTTGATTTGTATATGCCCCTACTTACAAAAAGCATGAGTCACTTTGTTAAAAAAGAGCTACGATGATGCAGGCATATGTACATGTAGGGCTGTGATGATGAAACGTTTAGATCCTGCAGACCCCCAACTGAGCTGCAAGCTGATGAAATACCTCCTGCTACATGAAAAAGCGATTCATAGCGCTAATGGCCGAGAATCGAATGGTGAAAAGGACACTGAGCTGTGACTGGCTGGAACCTCTTGACATAGATTTGCACTAATTAGACAGTGGTTTTTACATTGGTACTATTTTGTTTTTGGACTCTAGAATATACCAATGAAGCTAAGTTATTGCCAATTTTATCTGTTAATGAGTTGTAATTGAAGCATTTTACCCAGCACTTTATGATAAACACTTATATCAAGTAGATGGGGGAGCGACGTTGGCATAGTAGTACAGGGGATCTCAACTTTTTAACGAGGTGACATCGTCATCTATTCTATTTATCAATGGCTTGGATTTGCTATATTTGCACAATGTTATGATCGTTATTTTATGTATTTTACTTTGTATATTGATTTCTGTAAGTTTATTAGTAACATTGTTACCGTTTTAATTAACCAAAACAATAAAGAATCTTTGACTTTTGACTTTGCAATTTGTTTTAGTGGTTTTTTAAATTTTAGGGTGCTAGGTTGGGAAGATTTTCAAATCTAAATTTCAAATTGTTTAATTTATATATCTTTAAATGTAAGTTTATGTATACTTGTAAATGTTACTTTCATGTTTTTAGTCTCTAATTATATAATGTGAAAATATTTTTATATATTTATGGAAATACATTTTATAAGTAATTTTTTAGATATATGTAATTTATTTTGTATTAATTTAGGATCGGGAAAAATAAATCTAAGCTTTCTAAAGTTCAACACGTTTTCTACAGTTGCTTATGTAGCAATGGGAATAGTAAATCTGACCCCTCCATAGTCCAACACATTCCTTTCTGTGACTTATGGTGGCGTGGAAGGAGTAAATCTAACTCTTCGAATGTCCAACATTTTCTCTACTGTTGTTCAGGTTGGAGTGGGAATAGTAAATGGTACCCCTCCAAAGTCCAACGTTTTCTCTACTTGTAAGAAATTGGGGTATTAGTTGAGGGAGGTGAAAAGCCTCTGTACATAACAATCACAATCCTTATCAGGGTCACTAACTAAACCTGTGCCTAACCTTCAGGTAACTTGTCGTGAAAGCAGTCAGGCTTAGAGGCCTTAGAGGCAATGTGTAAAGTATTTAAGGAACACTCAAACTGTAATAAAGTGAATACAGAACAAATGAAAATTCTCCGAACAAGTTTTAAACAATAGAGTGGAGTTTATTAAATACATTGACACAAAAATGGCAAAAATCCAATAAGCAGTAATGGAGATATGAATTTTTAAAATGTAAATTTAAAATAGTACCACAAAGCTCCAACTGTGGTTATCTGGTGGCGCTAGACCGGCTCAAAGTCAAAAGTTAAGGACGCCCACGATGGAGCGCAGGTCAGATGCAGAGGCCAGGTTCATCCCAGTGGAAACTTTACCTTCTGACTTAAAGACATTTCTAGAGGAAAAAGTGGTCATTGACCAGTTATTGGTTGAGCAAGCAGCACTCTGGGTTTAAAGCAGAACTCAATGATGATGCATTGCTGAAGAGTAGGGTCCTGGTGTGTTTGTCGATGAAGGTGAGAAAGCTCAGAGTGGGTCATGTCCAAAATCTGTGCCTAGGAAACCCCTAACATCGATAGTTTGCTGTTTGCTGTTGGTCCTGATGAAGCCCTCTACGTTCAGAATTAGAAACGTTTCTGGGAGTCTGATTTCCTTCAGCGGGGGAGACCAGCAAGCTAAGGGCAACTGGCAATTTGATGTTGATGGCTGCAGCTTCGACAATGGCCCTGGTTTCTGACAGTTCTCCAAGACAAAATTTGGCAAAAGAATTCAAAGTCCCAGCTTTTGCAGGGTGGGCAGGAGGAGTATACTCTAACTCTTTATACACAGAAGAGGAGTGAGAAGTATATGGTAAGGGTATATCCTCAGCTTCCCTATTTTACTATGCAATACACACAAGGAGAGGGGAGACCCAGTATTTGTGACAGTGCCTGTCTTGCCTGTATCTGAGACAAGTGAGCGTAATGCACCCAGGTAAATCGGTGCTTGCTTCACAATTTCTCAGACAGTAAACTTTCTCTGAGATGGTGTGAAAAATGAAACTATTTATATATATATATATGTATATATATATATATATATATATATATATATATATATATATATATATATATATATATATATATATATATATATATATATTCTTTACCACCAGTCCCGGTTACTCTCACATTCCACAAAAAGTATGATCGTCTATTTGAAAGCAAACAAAGTGGTACAACAGAGCAAGTGACAGTACCAGGACTTAATGTGGATTACAGTGAGAGTGATGTTTCAGATGGAAGCATGTCGGATGCATCAGTGACGACAGTGAGCCAAGGGATTATTCCGGTCCAGAATAAGAGGAGCAATTTTTTGTTACAATTCCAGATGTTAAATCAAGAAAGGACAGATCATTATCAAGACCAGAATTCCCAAAGGGGGAGAGGTCGAGGACGAGGAAGCAGAGGAAAAACACGAGGAACAAGCAAGCAAAGGAAAGAAGGAAAAAACGACGAACAATCGCCCGTGGGAATGTTGACAAGGGGCAAGAAAGTGAAAATATGAATGTGGTGAATTTGTCACAGAGAGCTCTTTCGCAGGTAGAAATTGAGCTCCTATCATTGGGGTTATCATTTTGCCCTTCAGCCAATTTGAATTTTGCCCAAACTAGAATTGATTTATTTTACTTTTCTAGAAAATTAAAGTTAAGAAAATGGTTTGATACACAATGCACGACCACTAGAACACAAGAAGCAAATGTGGGTTTGAGTAATTTAAATATCGAGGATATTGATACATTACAGGTAATCTCTGCTTTGAGTGGTGCTGATGACTATCATGAGGATGCGATCTTAAATTTAGTAAATTTTGATTTTGTATTAGATGTGAATCCAGGAAGTACCTTTAAACCTAAATCAGTATTTTTGCCAAACATCCAGTGTGACGCAATAGAGGTGTTTGAAAAAGGGGTACTACAGGATTTAAAGAAAATTAGATATCAGAAGATTCCAATATGGAAAAAGAATTTGAGTGTGGATCAGATAACAGCTATTGAGAATTTGAAATCTGATAAGACCATTGTAATACGCCAATCAGACAAGGGCGGTAACGTCGTTGTTATTGACAAAGATAAATACTTGGCAGAAGGTTTGAGACAGTTGAATGATGCAAACTGTTATAGTATCACAGACAGAAATGAGGTGTCGAAATCTAACAAGATATTTGGGGATATGTTGGTGGAGTGGAGAGAGAGAGGATTACTCGAATGGGAAGAATTCAATTATTTGAAGTGCACTCATCCTAAGATCCCAGTGCTCTATCTTCTCCCTAAACTGCACAAAGATGCCCTAAATCCCCCAGGGAGGCCGATTGTCTCTTCGATCGGCTCTTTATTGGAAAACACCTCAAGAAATATTGATCACTATTTAAGACCCTTTGTGGTAGGCTTACCTGCATATATAAAGGATACAACACATTTTTTGACAGTAATTGATGGTATTCAGTGGGAAGAAAATTACACACTAGTCACGTTGGATGTGAGTAGTTTATATACAAGCATCAAACATGATTTGGGCCTGAAAGCAATCAGGCATTTTTTAAAAATGAGGTCAATTTCCTTACTGTTCCATTCTGAAATGCTGTTGGATATGATTTATTATTGTTTGAGTAACAATTTTTTTATTTTTGACAATGCGGTTTACCGTCAGTCGCAGGGCACAGCGATGGGCACCTGCTTCGCCCCCAGCTATGCGAATTTATTCATGGGCTGGTGGGAGGAGCAGGTGTCCACACAGTTGGTGGAATTTGATAACTGTGTCCTGTGGCTGCGGTATATTGATGACATTTTTTGTATTTGGAATGGAGATGTGGATTCTGGTAAAAGATTTGTAGCCAAACTGAATGATAATTCTTGTAATTTGATTTTTACTGAACATGTGAGCAAAACCACAATTGAATTTTTAGACGTACAGATCAATGTAACTAATGACACACTGGTAACAAAATTGTTCAGGAAAGCCACGTCAGGCAATAGTCTATTGAGTGCTAAGAGCGCACATCCATTCAGTCTGGTTCAGAGTATCCCCTATGGGGAGCTACTACGTGCCAAGCGTAATTGTAGCACTATAGAGGCTTATGAATCAGAAAAAGACGTTATGAGCCAGAGGTTTTTAGAGAGAGGCTATAGTCATAAATCTATTATCAATGCAGTTGAGAAGGTAGAACAATATAGCAGGAATGAACTACTTCATCCACAGAGACAAGATGATAATTCAGAGACCATAAGATTTATAACAACGTTCTCATCCCAGGCACCAGAAATCCGTAAAATCTTAAACAAACACTGGCATGTTCTCAGAACAGATGATAACTTAAACAAATGTTTGAAGAACAATGCCCAGATCACTTTTAAGAAAAGTCGATCTTTAAGGGATGAGCTCAGCTACAACTTGATAACACGTGATGAAAGCAGTAGGAATACCAGTATATCTGGTTTTCGGTGTTGCAAGAAGTGTAAAGCTTGCAGCAACAGTAAAGATTGTGTCAGCTTTGGTATACCCAATTCACAGCGTGAATTTGTGATTAGAAAACCCTTCACTTGTAACACTACTTATTGTGTTTATGCTCTCTTTGTCCCTGCAACAAAATATATATAGGGAGCACGATACATCGTGCGAAAAAAGAGTTTTAGAGCATGTACGTGCTATTAGACATAATAACAAACTGTATCCAGTAGCACGCCACTTTCATGACTGTCATTTCCAGGATGAAAGATTATTACAGATGGTTGTGATTGATGGTATATCAATGAGTATCAGGGAGGCAACAGAGAGTTGGAACTTCGCAAACTGGAGTCAAAATACATTATTGACTTCAGCACATTGGTCCCGCAAGGGTTGAACTCCAGTGAAGAACTGGCAGTTCATTTACATCATTAGGGATTGTTTGTGGTTTCTTTTCAATTGGCATTGATTTTAACTTTTAACTTTTCATATTTTTACACAGATGCTGGTTCTCTATGGTATGGTTGTGCAGAACTGTGGGTCGTTGAGCTAAGCAAGACATCTATTGTGTCAATTTGAGACAGAGGAAGATTGTTTGGACACTGGTTGAATATTGCTAGTTGATTGGGGTATTCACATATTTGTGGTACTGTGATTAGCCCACTAGGGCTTCGCTTCACCTTTCTGGGATATTGGCTACATTATATATTCTCTGTTACAACCAGTTATGTGTACTATTTGCAATTGACTATTAGTTGTATATCAGCTATTTAGTTAGAAAGATAACGCCCACTGGGGCGGTATCCGTAATAATTTGGATATGTGAATATTTACATTTGTCTGACATCTCCTATGTTCCTTTATTGTTTTTTATTTTTTATTTCTTGCAATTAATGTGATATTAATATGTATTGAATCTATAAAGGTTATAAGCACTATAGATTACTGTGCTTTAAAACACTAGTTCAAAATGGCCGCCATGTTCGTGACAACAAACACACTGGTTGAGGTTTAGTCTGTTTTCACTGTTTTTGTGATTGTTTATAATGAAATTGATGCTGAATGCATTCATGACCGTGATCAAGGCGGAATGCCGAAACGCGTCTTTATGTGTCATTAAAGCTTGTTATTCAAGTCTGTTGGAGTGTCCGTGAATTTTCTACGTACTTGTGGAGATTGGAGGATATATATATATATATATATATATTTCTATAGGGTCCTTCATCATTGGACCCTCACCCAGACACTGAATGTGAATGGGACACAGGCAGACGTTAAGAGCACGAGCAGACGCATACTCTTGATGCCTGTGTAACTACAGAGTCCATCCTCCCCTGGTACCCTTATGATATCTGTTGAAAAAACTAGTCATTTACAACCATACAAGGAAAAGGTCCTATAAATATGGTCTGTATGGTTACGTGCATGTTTTTTACTACTTAATTGCACAGAAAATTAGCAATCACAAAAAGCAGGGTAAAAATGAGGTCCTGAGGAAAGCCTACTGACCCTTCACGGGCGATATAAAGGCTGAAACGCGTCGACCTATCGGATGCCTGAGAACATTCATTCCTAAAAGCATCACACTGATCTAGTTTAGCCTAGCCCTAGATCCCAGAATAATAAATTTGTTACAAAGGGTTTAAAGCTATTTTAACACACTCACTCAACCCTGCCTTTACTCACTGCTACCACTCAAAGAGCTCCACTTACACGTGTCAAGCCCACCCATTCATGTTCAGTGTCTGGGTGAGGGTCCAATGATGAAGCATGCCACAGGTGGTACCTGTGGGTGAGAACCCTATATAAATATATATATATATATTTATATAGTTTCATTTTTAACACCATCTCAGAGAAAGTTTACTGTCTGAGAAATTGTGAAGCAAGCACCGATTTACCTGGGTGCATTACACTCATTTGTCTCGGATATAGGCAAGGCAGACACAGTCACAAATAACTGAGTATACTCTAACACCAACTAATGGTTCAGGACCTGAGAGGCACCACTTGGGGGTAAGGACTCACTCCAGCAGAGACCAGCAGAAGGGTCAAGGGCAGGCCCAATTGGAACTGGTAGCTGGACAGTTTGAGGGAAAGAGGCCTCCGGAAGCTTGTTTTGTCCCTGTAGCTCAAATAGAAGGTCAGCCAACTGGCCCTTGGAGTAGCTGCTGGGGTACTGGTTCAAGGAAAGCAGGTCTAGTCCTCATGTACTTTAGGCAGCAAGGCAGTCCTTTTTGTGATCCACTCAGGTTCAGGAGTGTTCTGAGAGGAGGTCTGTGGGGTCCAATTTAATGCCCAGTGCCAGCCTGTGGGCGAAGGGCAAGCCTTCATCCACCTCATTAACCATTTCTAGTCAGTTCCTCTACCCCTAATGCATTTGGTGCCATCCTGCCAACAGGGAGAACTGACAGGCAGGCCTAGGTTTGAGCTACAACTGCCACTGACGGGGGACACTCTTTGAAGTCAGGAAGGGGTTGGGTACATCCCCAGCTTATCCTTTGCAGCTCAGGCAGGGGCTTGGTACAGCCCCCATGTCATTGTGCTCAGGAGAGGAACACCTCTCCCTACACCCAAGGCTCTTTGTCCACTGTTTATGGAGCATTATATATAAAACTCCGGGGGAGCCATCAGGAGTCAGGTGACACTGAACACTGACAGAAGGGTGCATTTGGCATAGGCCACTTTCTAAAAATGTCCTTTCCAAAACTTTAATATAAAATTCAATGTTACCCTTAAGTTAGATATTAAATTACTTTTCAAAGGAATCCTTCAATCTTGACTTTCTAGCTGCCCCCAAACTGAAGTTAGGTATTATAAATTGTTATAATGTAACCACATGTTTTTTATGGGAGAGCCAGTCTTGCCACAGTTAAAAACAATATGTAAATCCTTAAATGTACATTTCTTAGGTTTTAATTACCATGCACCATGTCCTATGGGCATTTAGTGCCTACTAAGAGATGACATAAGTATTAAAAGGTTGGTTTAGGCCTGACAAAAGGTTTTCTTTTCCAGGTCGGAATGACAGTTTAAAACTGCATGTAGAGGCTTCAAGGGCAGACCTGTAGACATGCTTTAAAGTGCTAGATTAGTGGGTGGCACAATGAGTGCTGCAGCCCACTTATAGTATTTATTTTACAGGCTCTAGGTACAAATAGTACCATACACTAAGGAGGTATAAGTAAATTAAATGTGCCAATTATGTAAATACCAATTTTACCATGTTGAAAATGGAAACCACAAGCACTTAACCACTGTTTAGAACAAGTTCAGAATCCCCTGGCCAACAATAAAAAGATCAGCTAGAGGTAAAAACCTGGGGTGATCCTGCAGAAAGGGCACATTTTCAACAATACTGTTGTTAAGACTGGAGTGACAATGGTAGATCTAACCCCTCCAAAATCCAAACGTTTCCCTACTGTTGGGCAGATTGGAGTTGTAATAAGAAATCTGACCCATCCAAAGTTGGAGTGGGTGAACAGTGAATTTGACTCCTTCAAGTCTAATTTTCTGATTTGATTTATTAAAATTGATTTTACTATATATATATATTTTTTCATATTGAATATTTGTTTTATGTAAATGTTTTCTTTATTTTATTAGTAATCATTTATTTAAAAAAAATGTTTTATGTTGTATACATTTTTTATTTTTTAATATTTAATATTATATTTGTAATTATAGTGAAATATTATTCATATTTATGTTATTCATGCTTTAATTGCAGTTTAAGTTTACCTTATTTTAAGTTAATTTTTTTGGACAGTTATTTTAAAGTTTTGTTTATTTTATTGTTGTTGTTTGTAAGTTATGCATCTTTTGTAAATGCTTTATAGTAGACGTGTATTTTTATCGTAATTTTATCTTTAAAGCATATAGTTTGAAGTTAATTTAGTGCATAATAGTTAAAATTGAATAGGATTGCCTAGTTTATGAAAATATTGCGGTTTCCTATATTTTTGTTGTTGTATTTTTTACTTTACATACTAATGCGGGCCGGAAAAAATACCGACCGACTCGGTACGGGAATATAGTCCGACCGACACGTACCGGCGTTGCCCGACCTGGGAAGTACGATAAAATGCATGTGAATCACGACCGACTCGTACGGAACACAAGCCGAACGACCGAACCGCACGGAAACAAGCTATCCGGCCGGGAAACCACGCGAATCGAACCGACCGACACACACCAGGAATCAACCCGAACGAAACGTACCCGCGAACTCCGACCCGCGCAGTACGATGCAATGCTTTGAAAAACAGACCGAGTCGCACCGAGCGCAAGCCGAACGACTGACACGCATACAAAAGCCAGCCGAAGGAAGCCAATACTCGGCGACCGACGCGTACGCCGCACAAGAAACCCTGCAGAAACACAGCGTGGACGACTCGGAGAAGCCCGCACGAGACAACTGCAGCGTCCTACTAGGTCCGAACGACGTCTCCTACATGCACAAAAAATACTAAGGAAAAAAACAAAAAAAAGGGCCAAACAAGCAATGACAAAGGCAATAAATGCAGGGGAAAAAAACATGGAACAAGGACACACCCCCAACTCCACCTATATAAAGACCACAACTCCCTACCATGATCCTTTGCAAATTCAACTGACCTGCCAGCACAGAACACCATCACACAGCAACCACAGACACACTCACAGCTCATCCATCACACAAGCCACACACCATTAGCACCTCAACAAATAGCACCCTCACATACACCCAGCAAAACCTACACTCACACACCCTCACCTGCACACACACACACATCAATCCCCACCACCACCCATCACCATGCCCCTAAAGAAGAATCCAAAGTTCCTAGACAGTGAATTGGAAGTCCTGGTAGATGAGATCCTCAGGGTAGAGCCCCAGTTGTTTGGTACATTGGTACAACAGACCCCCATGTCGCAGAAAACCAAGATGTGGCAGAGGATCGTCGACAGGGTCAACGCACAATCACCATGTTTGCGCACAAAGGAAGACATCCAGAACAGGTGGTATGACGTGCGCAGGAGGGTCAGGGACCTACTAAAGAAGGATTACATCCTGAGTCAGCACACCGGCAGTGGCCCTCCTGCCAAACCACTATACCTCAGGCCCTGGGAGGAGAAGGTGCGGGCCATCCTACCACCAGTGAGCGTATATGGACTATCAAACATCCCAGAGCCTGGTGAGTACACAACAAATATACACAATATTGTGTGACAATACACACACATCACTGTCAAGGGGATAGTCAAACCATGCACCCTTAGCAAATACACAGCAACCAAAAGATAATCACCCCAAGATGTGTATGTTAGTTAGATAAACACAATACATGCAATTTCATAGTGATATGTAACTGTGTCATGACATGTACAAACATAACTACAAATACAGCAAGGCAGTGGCACAAATCTAACCAACAAACGCAGTCAGATATTTTGCCACCACTAGAACACCACCTCACAGGGAAGCTCACTCAAAGGAAGGAATTCTGTGTATGCTGGTGAAGTCAGTGTAGCCAATAGCATGATGGGAGTTGTAGTCACAGATATTGGTCACACTCACAATTGGCCCATCAACACCACTCTGAACCATGCTCACATCACAGGGAGTGGAAAACAACTGACAAGATGGCTGACACTGGGCACTGCTGTGGGGAGCACAAGGCCCTGCTGGGAACTGTGCACCAACCAACAGCAGGACCCCACTGTCAGCCATCTTGCCATTGCTGTCACACTCACACACAGTGAAGTCCACTCAAAAGGAAGGAAGTATGGGCATGCTGGGAAGGGGGGTGTAGGCCATAGCATGATGGGAGTTGTAGTCACATATATTGCTCACCCTCACAATTGGCCCATCAACACCACTCTGAACGATGCTCACATCACAGGGAGTGGAAAACAACTGACAAGATGGCTGACACTGGGTACTGCTGTGGGGAGCACAAGGCCCTGCTGGGAACTGGGCACCAACCAACAGCAGGACACCACTGACTGACATCCTGAAAGCCAACTTGCACTCCCTGCAATGGAAGCACGTTCCATGGTGGGATATCTGGCTGGGTGGGAAGGAGGACTGACAGCTCTGACCATAGTCACCAGCAGCTTTTCTCACACACCCCCTTAACACAAACTCCACACAACTCACCTGGGAGAATGCATTGCCTCACACTCTAATTAAATATCCCACAAAGAACTACCACACTGGGTTATGCTGTGTGAAGCACAGGGACACGCCAGGACAACACTGTCAGCCATCCTGTCAGCATAGGCATACTACCCCACAGGGAAGCAGAGTCAAAAGGAAGGAAGTATGGGCATGCTGGGAAGGGGGGTGTAGGCAATAGCATGATGGGAGTGGTAGTCACAGCTCAACATCCCCCACCCACATGGCCCAGCAAGCTCACACTGAAGCATGAATACCTCACAGGGAGTGGAAAAGAACTGACAGGATGGCTGACACTGGGTACTGCTATGGGGAGCACAAGGCCCTGCTGGGAACTGTGCACCAACAAACAGCAGGACACCACTGTCAGCCATCTTGCCATTGCTGTCACACTCACACACAGTGAAGTCCACTCAAAAGGAAGGAAGTATGGGCATGCTGGGAAGGGGGTGTAGGCAATAGCATGATGGGAGTGGTAGTCACAGATATTGGTCACCCTCACAATTGGCCCATCAACACCACTCTGAACCATGCTCACATTACAGGGAGGTGAAAACAACTGACAAGATGGCTGACACTGGGTACTGCTGTGGGGAGCACAAGGCCCTGCTGGGACTGGGCACCAACCAACAGCAGGACACCACTGACTGACATCCTGAAAGCAAACTTGCACTCCCTGCAATGGAAGCACGTTCCATGGTGGGATAACTGGGCTGGGTGGAGAAGGAGGGCCGGATGTCCACCAAATACCACCAATGCTGGACATGCACACACCTCAACATTCACATAGAAAAGCTTCAGGTTGGCAGGACAATGTGCTACACCAATATCAACCTCTGACTGTGACAACTTAGGACAATGCAATGTACAGGCCCGCATCCAGAGGTACAGTCACAACTGTCAGGTGTGTGAACCATTGATGCCCGTAGAAACATAACATACATTGTGTGTCTCTTCCAAAAACAGGTGATGATGGGGACACAGCAGCAGACGATGAGGAGTCCCTGTCCCAGGCTCCGGGGGACACTGAGCTCACTGGTGTGGAACAGCCTCTGCACTCCTCGGATGGCGAAGACCTACCTGGCCCCTCCGGTGCGAGTCATCATGCAGCACCAGCAGGACCAACATCTGCACCCCCTGCACCCACCCCTCCAACAACTGCCAACACACAGACCACCCCTGCCAACACGGACAGACCAAGGACCACCGATGACAACAGCACAGGGACTCCGGCCCAACGGACAACGAGCCCAGTAACAACCCCCAAGTGGGCCTACGGTCACCTGTGCGTGCCACCACAGGTCCCGCACGTGTCGCCAGGGGTGGTGGGAGGGGTGGTAGACATAGGTCGCTGTTTGTGGAGGGGCCTGGACTGCATGATGATCCACAACTTGCACGCATTGCTGAGGCGTACCAGAATAGCACCGGAGAGGTCAGCCAGGTAGTGGGGATCCTCAAGGACATTCAACAGCAGCAGGCTGCCTATCATGCCCGCTTTGACTCACACATGTCCCATGTGGAGACACACATGTCTCGTGTGGAGACACACATGTCTGGCATGGAGTCCAAGTGGGACACATTGGAAGAACTGACAGCGGTGCATAGGGACATATTGACATGCCTCCGCCAGATTAGCACCAACATGGCCACACCTCCCTGTGTGCCCACAACATCTGGTGCTGCAACAACTGAACTGCCACAGGGAGGGAGGAGGACTCTGGCGGAGAGTCCTCTGCACCTCAGCAGCCTGCAAGTGAGGGTCCCCCCCGGAAGAAGAGGGGTTGTCCGAGGAAGGAAAACTGAGAGGCCGATGGCCATGTACATCCCCCAGGAACCCAACACCTGTTCTGGAAATTCTCCTTTGTGTGCAAACTGTTTACCCTGTCGAATGCAACACAACTCTCCCACATGACATGGGGAGCTTAAGTTGGCCCAATGTATCAGATGACTGTGGACTTTACTCAGGACATTTCTGCTACCAAGCCTTCCAACTCATCTGGGAACTTTGGATTCCAATCCCAATGTACAGCACCCACCGTCCTGTGCACTATCCTCACACATGTTTGTAAATAAACACACTAATACACCGTACTTGCCTCTGTTGTGATTCCAACGTGGTTTTTGTTTATGTAGATGGTGATCTGCTAAATGACACTGTGCATGCTAACTGCTACAGCAAGTTCAACACCGTCATGTGAGTCATGGCGACGTGACACATATGAGGGAGACACACCACTAGGGCTACACAACACATACACACCAGGGCCATCAGACTCATCGCCTACACTGATGTTGACAGGAAATACAGTGGAATGCACAGACACCACACCTATTCACAGTCTGTGTTAACTAGCCCACAGGTGCAGTAAGCACATGTCAGTCAGATGTGTGACCACAGACAACGCACAACCAAAAGTGAATCACAGGTTTATTACACATTTGCAACATGTTGTTTCCACTACAGATGCAAGATAATCCTACGTGGCAGTGGCCACACAGTCAACAAGTGTAGAAGAAATAAAGTCCAGGGGTGTGTGGCACATCACCTGTAGGGAAACGACTGCTTCCACCCTGGAAGTTGAATCATGGTGTCGGGGGATCACAGTTCACCAAACAACTCTGAAAGTACCCTGTGAAGGACAGACATGACACACAGTCAAAAGCACGGAAGAACAGGACAAAACTGCAATACTCATGGCCAATACATGTCACAAGATACTCACAGAAAACCAAGTTAGCATGTCAACACTGTTGGGGAGTACAGACTACCTGTAAGGACACATCGCTGCACGCTTCCAGTCAAGTAGCACATGGCCACACTCAAACAGCACCAGAGCACCACCAACACATATCACGCAAACACACATCATAGACATGACATCTCTGGATACTCACATTCAGCTGAAGAAGTTGGTGATGAGCTGTGTGCGGACATCACCATCATCATCATCACTGGCATCGTGGCCCAGGCCAGGATCCTCCACAGGTGGCGGATGTTGGTCATCGTCATCCAGGATGAGAGGCAACTCCTTCCGCACTGCCAGGTTGTGTAGCATGCAGCAGACGATGACAATCTTGCACACCTTTGCTGGGGCATGTGGGAGGGCCCCTCCTGTATTGTCCAGGCAGCGAAAGCGCCTCTTCAGGAGACCAAATGTGCGCTCGATCACTCTCTTGGTCCGACCATGTGCCTCATTGCAGCGCATCAGGGCTGGTGTCACAGGGTTCCTGAGGGGTGTCAGCAACCACGGCATGTTGGGGTATCCGGAGTCACCTACAGACAGACAATTGCACATTAGCTGAGTTGGAAAAGAGGGCGGAATACAACATAGCAGAACACACACAATGGTACAAAGTCAGTACACACCGACAAGCCAGGCACGCTGGTTCTGCATCTGTGACATCATCCTCGGGATGCGACTACTCCTCATCACGAAGACATCGTGTGCCGAACCAGGGAAACGGGCACACACATGTGAGATGCTCATATCTGCAAGACATACCACCAGAGCATTGATCGAATGATAATGTTTCCTGTTCCTGTATGCCTGCTCATGTGCCTGTGGTGGTACCAAAGCCACATGTGTCCCATCAATGGAGCCAATGACATGTGGCATCCTCCCCAGGGCATAGAAGTCACTCTTGATGTCAGTGAGTTGTTGACAGGTAGGGAAATAGATG
Organism: Calotriton arnoldi; assembly: GCA_963921515.1. Taxonomy (NCBI): domain Eukaryota; kingdom Metazoa; phylum Chordata; class Amphibia; order Caudata; family Salamandridae; genus Calotriton; species Calotriton arnoldi. The sequence continues at coordinate 126,438 of CAWUFW010017221.1, forward strand.
TACTGGTTCAGGCATCTCAACATTGCCTCCAAAACATCGCGTAGCACACGGCTGAACATAGTCTGTGACATCCCACCAGCAGTCGCAACAGTGTGTTGAAAGGTACCGGTGGCAAAGAAGTGTAGGGCTGCCATCACCTTCACCTTGGGGGTCAGCGCTGTAGGGTACGGCCGGCCAGGTTGCAAATGTGGGGCCAAGCGCACTGCCAAATCCTCAATCAGCTGCCTGGTGAAGCGGTACCGTCGGATGCTGTCACGTTCCACCATCGTTGCCAGGTCAGGGAATGGCCTATGGACAGCCTGTGCCCTGCAGTGCATAGGTGAAGAAAGAAAAATTGTCAGTCACCCCACATATGTGCCATTCACCATACTCAATTTCACATGATACATCATTACGAGACACAAGTACTTGATGTGTGTGCCGTTCTGTATAGACATATATGGCACCTACATGGACATCAGCTAACATGTCAGTTCAACATGTGTTGACAACAGGTTCCAGGTTGTGCTATGGGAAACCATTAGGCTGTGTCACAGTACCCATTTACTGCTGTCACGTTCCACACACACACCACAGTGACATGTCTGGACAGATGCGCCACAGGCATCACAGCTCATTGACAGGTAGATTCCCAGTGACCCTGTCTTGCCACATGGACACTGGCATGACATGGCGTATCATGTACACGTCAGAAAAACAAACATGACTCCCACAGGTAGTGGCCCCTGTTGCCTCCGCAGGACAGACATGGACGTCTGTGACACACACACGCACAACATCAAAGTCCATGCACAAACAACGTTGATGTGGAAACTGTCTCCCATTGTGCACATGGAATCAGAGACATCGGAAACTCAACATGCACACAGACTGTGGAGGTCCATCACTATTGTGGCAATGGGTCACCCTGTGATGTACATGCCTTCCCACATGGGACTCTGGGGGTATGTGACATGTCATACACATACACAACCTGGAAATGTGGCCATGCCACATGCTCCGAAATGAACACTTGCACATCACAGTGGCCATGTGCACAACACACAAAGGACCCTGTCCCCATGAACACGTGCACAGCCTGGGAGTGGCTGCCCCCAAGTGCCACCCCAAAAACCACATGTTTACCCCATTCACAGAAAAGGTAATGCAGCCGTACATGCCTTAGGATACAGTGTGGACTGGGTGTGGTATTGTAGGTGTGCCCCTGAGTCCCTGGCAAGTATATGTGGCTGGCATATGTTCACCAGTGACAAGCATGGTGACATATGCGAGTGACCTGTACAGGGACGCGTTGTACAGCAATGGACCGATCAGTGTGCCCGCACGGCCCATTGCATCTGTTGTGAGCGGGTACGCGTTGTACAGCAATGGACCGATCGGTGTGCCCGCACGGCCTATTGCATCTGTTGTGAGCGGGTACGTGTTGTACAGCAATGGACCGATCGGTGTGCCCGCACGGCCCATTGCATCTGTTGTGAGCGGGTACGCGTTGTACAGCAATGGACCGATCAGTGTGCCCGCACGGCCCATTGCATCTGTAGTGAGCGGGTAAGCGTTGTATCCCGGAATACGCGTTGTACAGCAATGGACCGATCGGTGTGCCCGCACGGCCCATTGCATCTGTAGTGAGCGGGTACGCGTTGCATAGCAATGGACCGATCGGTGTGCCCGCACGGCCCATTGCATCTGTAGTGAGCGGGTACGCATTGTACATCAATGGACCGATCGGTGTGCCCGCACGGCCCATTGCATCTGTAGTGAGCGGGTACGCGTTGTACAGCAATGGACCGATCGGTGTGCCCGCACGGCCCATTGCATCTGTAGTGAGCGGGTACGCGTTGTACAGCAATGGACCGATCGGTGTGCCCGCACGGTCCATTGCATCTGTAGTGAGTGGGTACGCGTTGTACAGCAATGGACCGATCGGTGTGCCCGCACGGCCCATTGCATCTGTAGTGAGCGGGTACGCGTTGTATCCCGGAGTACGCGTTGTACAGCAATGGACCGATCGGTGCGCACGCATTGGCTGGGGCCTGGCATGGCAACGGACGCGTTTTCGAAGCTTCAACGAGTCTGATGCAGTGAATTCAGTTGGCCAGCCACAACAATGTTGCAAATTCATGGGTGTCATGAAGTTGAACTTTTGAAGGATGCTGTGGGCATGTATTAGTGGTGCAATTCCATGGATTGGCCAGATTCAGAAGATGCAAACGACTTGGACCTATCACTTTGGACACATGGGACAGTATCTGCCTCTGCAGCACACATATAATGCTGGCTGTTCCCCTGAGGGCTCACTTGCCTGCACTACATGCTCCAGGACAACATCTGCCACCAACACTGCTGCTGTCTCTGCATCCTCTGGCTACTGCAATGGCACGTACTGTGGAGAGAGCTCCAGCCTTCAGCCTTGAGGAGAACCAGGCCCTGCTGGACAGCCTCCTTCCACAGTACAGCAAGCTGTATGGGACACCAGGGGAGCAGGTGAGTGTGCTGTCCACTGCCTTACTAATTGTGCATGTTGTCTGACTAGCAAGACTTCCAGTGTGCACACCACTGGCTAGCATGCTCACTGAGTAGTTCTCACCCCCAAAGTGTGTAGTCACATGCACTGAACAGGTACAGTGCAGTAACAGTGCATTCCAACAAGGTTTACTTCCCATGCAATGATACCATGTAGTAACTGCTGGCAAACTGTTCATAGCCATCGTTGCACTGCCTGTGTACATCATATGGCCCTGTGATTGAGACATGTATATCCAACTGTGTGATGCACGGATATGTTGCATGTGTAGTAATGGCCTTTTCACTTTGTCATCCTCACAGGTTGATGCCCACCAGAAGCAGGAAATCTGGCTGACCATCGCCCGGGCAGTAAGATCCGTGGGGGTCTACAAGCGCCGGATCCGCAACTGCCAGAAGAGGTGGCAGGACCTTCGTGGCTGGACCCGGAGGATCGCAAGGGTCCAGCTGAAGCTGTCGCCTCCTCGCAGGAGGGGCGGACACCGGTCCCTGACCCCCACATGCTCCGGATCCTGGCGGTGGTCTTCCCTGACCTGGATGGGCAGCTGAAGGCCAGACAGCAGCAAGGAGGGGGTGAGTCCATGACTGCACTGTGAACTTTGTCTGACATGCTATGTGCCCTCCTCTGGCCTGGTTAACCTTCCACAGTACATCAGTCTTGTGGTCCAGGACCCATGTCCCTCAATTGTGACATGCCCACTCCTCATCTGATACGCAGGTGTGGTCCTTACAGTCAGGAAATTGTGTCACTTGGGTACTGTGTCCTTGCATTTTGCTTCGCTGAAGGTGGGGGACAGCATTTGTTCCCGTGACTTTGTGGTGTGCTTCATGGGTGGGTCAATTGCTCACACAATGCCTAAGTCCTGACATGTAATCTGGGTGTAACTTTGATATGCGGTCCACTTGCTGATCTGAATCACCACATGTCCCTGGGGTATTTGGCACACCCCCATGCTGCGGGAGGGAACAATGTTTGGGCCACAGGAGTAGGTATATCAAGTGTGTCACACATGCTTAGCCACCTGCCTACTGTCCAGGGCTCATCCCTCTTTCAGGTGGAGCAGGACAGTCATGCCTACTCCAGGGCATACAATACACTCTGTACTCCCACTCCCGTGTATCAGCTGACATGTTGTGATCAGTGAAATGTTCCCTCAGGTGTCTGCCTCTGTGTCATTGTGCTGTGGCTTCGTTGTCAGGACTACTGGGATGTTTATCGGTTAGGGCTCAGCATGCGAACTGAGATGTGACCATGAGAGACGATACTTCTGTGACTTATAGGTGTTTGATCACTTGACTGTGCACACAGGTGTATGCAACTGTGAATTTCAGGCAGCTGTTTTTCATTCACAGCAGACTGTGAGGTGCTCAGGTTCAGAGAGTTGTGTTTCATGTCTCCCATATGTCCAATTGGTATGACGTGGACTAATAAGAGTTCAGATGATGTGGTTTGTGGGGGATGGACATGTGCACTTGTCAGCTACATAACTTGCATTCCCCATGTCCTAGGATTGTGACACAGTGCAGACTGTTGTTGGCTGGCTGCCATGCCCATGTGACTGGAGACAGTGATGTATGACTTTGCAGGCATGCCTGTGCCATGGCATTAAACTTCCTAAGAGTGATCCTGCAGGGGAGTGAAATGGGCAACATGCACCCCATTATGGCATTGACTATCCGGACATGGGTGCATCATGGTGTCTGGTGCTGGTATGCATCACATGCATTTCTAATTAGACTCTGGCCATCCCTTTATCCGGACACCTGAACTGACTCAGTGGCAAGAGATGTGATGTGTGCATGTTCACATACTTCACCGTGTTCCCTGCAATGTCCAACAACTGGGTAGGTGGTGCATGTGTCCACACTGGGGTATTACCATCAGACAGGCACCAGACAGATGGGTGCAAGGGCAGGAGGGGTGTGAGTTCCATGGTTGACCATCAGACTGACAATTGGCTTCTCCTAATCTGTGTGATGACTTTTGGCAATGTTCAACTAAGGATGCCAGGGCTTGCTCTGTAATGTGCTGTACTTACTGTGGTGTGTGCGGTCAGTGCAGGTGACTGATGTTTGTTTGTTTCCCTAATTGTTTGCAGATACATCCACGACCACAGGAGGGGACAGCTCCACGGACCAGGATGAGCTGCAGAGCCAGACTGGGTCAGCAGCCGACGAGTGGTCGGAGGGACCCAGTGGCACGGAGGGCGAGGGGAGCCACACCGAGGAGTCCTCAGCACCATCCACCTCAGCTGAGGACCACAGCAGCTCAGAGGATGACTCCCTTGTGGAGGCGGGTGTCATCAGCCACCACACCCCAGCTAGTCTGTCTGGCCCCGCCACCACCACCGCCCTCTCATTGGCTCCCATTCCAGAGGTCCGTGGAGGCTCCCGTGTTCGGGAGCATGTCTCCTTCGTGCCAGGCACCGCACCCCCTGCCCCTGTGTCCCCTGCTGCCCTGAGTGAGGAGTCTGTGTACCTACTTCGCCAGCTCCATGTAGGGCAGACAGCAATGCTGAGTGTCCTCCATGCACACACCACTCTGTTGACACAGCTGGTGTCGTTCATGGAGGGCATCTCGACGGGTATGTCTGCCCTACAGATGATCAATAAGTCCATGGACTCCTCCCTGATGGCAGCAGTGTCCCTCCTCCAACAGTCCCTCACCCCTCCTACCTCTGCCCCATCCACACTTCCTGGCACCCTACCTGTCCCAAGCACATGCACACATGCACGATCACCCAAACACACAGACACGAGCAGCACAGAAACACCCAAAACAAAGGCAAGACGTGCACACAAGCATCCTCAGGGGACTGATACCACACCCACAGGGGATGGGGAACAGACACACACACAGGCATCCACACTCACTCCGCAGTCCTCCAAATCCTCTCCCTCCAAGACCCCTTCCCTTGCCTCACCTGCAACCCCACCTACACAGCAGCTCTTCCTCTGTGACCTCGGCCCCCTCCCCTCCGATCCCGCTGATCCAGCATACAGGGGGAAGAGGAAGTCCACCCACACAGAGGGGAGTGCCCCTCGCCCCCGGACACCCTCCCCCAGGCGCAGACAGACAGGGGCCCCCACCCGCAAGTCCCCCCGGTCCCGGAAGAGCAAGACCCCGCCACCGCCCTGCAAGTCAAGCACACAGTCTCCTTCCTCCATCCCTCAGGCCCCCACAACACAGGTTCCCCCACCACACCCTGCCCCAGGTTCCCCCACCCGCAGATACACCATCCCCAAAATGATCCAGCCTTCTCCACCTACCACTTGCTCTTCCAGCACCACACCCCCCGCTGCACATGTTAGTGCCACTGGTGTGGAGACCATGTCCTCCCCCTCTGTCCTGCCCACCTTACCTGAACCCCATTCTACTCCCCTGGAGATGGGCACTGCAGTGGAGTCCACTACCACACCGTCTGAGTTGGGCACTGCAGTGGGGAACCTGTCCTCTCCATCTGGCCAGCCCACTGGAGTTGTGCCGGCACCCACACCATCTGACTCATGCCCCCCAGTTGTGCCGGCACACACCATGTCAGACACCTCCACTGCAGTTGTCAGTGACTCTCCAGCACCAGCCACCCCTTCCCTGCCTCCTTCTGGTGAGCCCTGATCCTGTCCCTGCGGTGCCTGGCCTGCCCCCCGTATGCCCCTCTGAGGGGAATGTCCCTGGTCCCTAGCAGTGCAGGCAAGCAAAGGGTGACATCTGCCACTGTCACCCTGTTTGGACTTTATTCATGGACTTGCCATTGGCCTTTGTGTTTTTTCTGGACTTTAATTTTCCACATAACATTTGCTGAATAAAGCTACTTTCAGTTCTCTAGTGGTTTTGCTTCAGATGTACATGATGTTGATGATGCTAACCATGCCCTTGCTGCAGTGATGCTGATTTTTGATGTCAGGTAAATGAAGTGTTACTGTGCAGGACCCCATGTGGTCCAGGGGGAATGTGTCCTATCCTGGTGTGTAGCCATGTCATCCTTTGCAGCAATATGAGGGTGTCATGTTTTCCATATTTGCAAATGGGATTCCCTACCTGTTTTTTCAATATCACATCTGTGGCTTACACCCCTGCACATCAGATGTGCTTGCCATTGTTCAATTGGTCAATTTCCCTGACCGTGTGACCATCTCCACTGGACATGCATGTTTGGGCATCAATGGGGAAGGACTCATCTGTGGTATCAGTGCAACTTGCTATACATGTGTATTTGATCGGCGCAGATGATTTGGGTGACAATGCCATGACCAGGCTGATGTGACGTGAGCCTTCATATTGTGCTAATTGTTGACTGAGTGACCAAGTGTTCTGCTGACATGATAGCGCCCTGCATAGACAACGTATGGCACAGTTTTTCTTACACAGGAGTGGAGTCCCCTCATGGCAGTGTGTAATTCCGTGACATTGCCTGAGCCCAAGGTGTGTGTTGTGTGACCATGTCTGTGTGTGTTCACTTCCATTTTGCTACGCAGGCTGGGGGCCCTAGTGATGTTCCTGTTTGTGATGCTTGCTGAGTTGAGCAATGTTCCCCCCAAATCGTCTCCCTGGGTGCTCTGTGATGTGGGTGCATGGCACATTACTGGTGATCAGGGTATCATCCATAGGTGTGTTTGCTGTCAGGGCTGAGTTTGTGGGCAAACGCAGATGAGACACAGTCAGGATTCCCCTTGGCACTTGTTGGTTACACAAGTCATGTAATTTACAGTTTGTGTTAGCTTCCAGTGATTGTGACACGTTGTGTGTGTGACTGCTGCCACTCCTCAGGGTCAGAGCTGCAATGTTGGAGGTTGTCTATGTGTGTTGTTTGTGGGTGAGCTTGCCTTCTTCATTGGTGTGTGACTGTGTCCGGGATCCCATTGGTTGGTGTGGATTTGACGTCATGCCCATGTACAGCGTACTGTGCAGTGTGTGAGACATTCACAAGTCTTGTTGACTGGCCATGTGTGATGGGTATCTCTGCCTTAGTTCCCCCCGCCACCCCTGGGATTGTCATGGGTGCATGTGCAATGTTACTAGTCCATGTGAGCTTCACTGGTGCACATTGGTGGAGATCAAGGTGTGTGGTGTTGAGTGTGTGCAAATGAGAGTTGTTGCACGGCTAGACCCCTACCTCCATGTTGGCCTTGGCTGACAGGCCGTGCTCTTTTATTTGTGCTTGTGTAGGTGTGATGGTAGTTAGTTGCTCAGGACACATGACTGTGGTTCACAGTGTGTACGACATCTACCTTTGTCATCACAGTGGGATTATCATGCAGGCCAGTGTCACCACAATGTGGGGTCCCTGGGGGTAGTGCTGTGGTGGGCCTGTCTCTTGCTGTGTTAGTTGCTGTTCCTACAAGCTTGTGTGACATTTGTCATTTGGGCTCCCTCATCTAACAATGCCTGATTGCCCACATAGGGGAATCCGATCCATGAGTTACTTTTGTGTGGCACTGTGTTGACATCTGTGTTATAGGGATTCAGGCCTCCTCGTGTGTTGTGTGTTTGCCTGGGGACACTGGCACACCACCCCCATCACCTGTTGTGTTTGATATGCAGTGTGAGTCTGCCTGTTTGTGTTTGTGCATTTGCACCACTGCATTGGCATATCTTTAGTGTGCCATTGGCTGTATGTTGTTTGGTGGGTTTCCCCTGCTGTCCCTGGGACTCCTAGGTCATCAGTCAGCACAATGATCATGGTTTGTATGTCCCATTGCTGCCATGGTATGGTATTTGTTCACCTGACATCTTTTGTCTCCACAGGATATCTACATTTGTGTGTCCATTTGGTGCAGATATGTGGATCTGCATTATGATGGTCACTTCTGTCGTGTTATTTGTGAATGTTGACAATGTGAGCCCCCATGGGTGATGTTTGTCTGCACATGGCCAAAGCGATGTTTCATTGGCACTGCACTGTTTGCCTCACCCAATCTATGTTGCTATGGGACACAAGCACTACTATGCCACTGATGTGTTTGTTGTTGTGTGACCAGGAATAATCCATGCAGTTTGGCATTTGCAGCTTTTACCATGACTACACTTACATTGTGGTCACTGTGGTGATGGGTCTTTGGACCCCATTGCCACAATGTTCAAAATGTGCTTCAGCTATGGACCCCACACTTACCTTTTGGTCACTGTGATAATGGGGGTTTAGGCCCCATTGCCACACTGTTCAAAATGTGCTTCAGCTATGGACCCCACACTTACATTTTGGTCACTGTGATGATGGGGGTTTAGGTCCCATTGCCACACTGTTCAAAATGTGCTTCAGCTATGGACCCTACACTTACATTTTGGTCACTGTGATGATGGGGGTTTAGGCCCCATTGCCACACTGTTCAAAATGTGCGTCAGCTATGGACCCCACACTTACATTTTGGTCACTGTGATGATGGGGGTTTAGGCCCCATTGCCACACTGTTCAAAATGTGCTTCAGCTATGGACCCCACACTTACATTTTGGTCACTGTGATGATGGGGTGTTCGACCCCATTGCCACAGTGGTCATGGTCGGCATGCATTGTGGAGGCCACACACATTTATGTGTGACACATGTGATAGGGGGTCACATTGTATGTTCAATGTCATGTTCAGTGTTGTAGGCATTTGACACAGACTACACACTCTTGTCATGATGTTGGGGGATGTCTTTGCTGACATTCCTTATGTTGGAGTATGCTGGTTGTGTCATGCATTACCCGTCCTATGGTTGGGGATGGTAGTAGTGGTAGGCATCCAGGCCCACATGAGCAGGGGTGGTGGTAGTGACAGGCATCCAGGCCCACATGAGTAGGGGTGGTGGTAGTGGTAGGCATCCAGGCCCACATGTGTAGGGGTGGTGGTAGTGGTAGGCATCCAGCCCCCTATGAGTGGGGATGGTAGTAGTGACAGGCATCCATCCCCCTATGAGTGGGGGTGGTGTTAGTGGTAGGCATCCATCCCCCTATGAGTGGGGATGGTAGTAGTGACAGGCATCCAGGCCCCCATGAGTAGGGGTGGTGGTAGTGGTAGGCATCCATCCCCCTATGTGTGGGGATGGTAGTAGTGACAGGCATCCAGCCCTCCCTGAGTAGGGGTGGTGGTAGTGGCAGGCATCCAGCCCCCCATGAGTAGGGGTGGTGGTAGTGGTAGGCATCCATCCCCCTATGAGTGGGGGTGGTGTTAGTGGTAGGCATCCATCCCCCTATGAGTGGGGATGGTAGTAGTGACAGGCATCTAGGCCCCCATGAGTAGGGGTGGTGGTAGTGGTAGGCATCCATCCCCCTATGAGTGGGGATGGTAGTAGTGACAGGCATCCAGCCCCCCTGAGTAGGGGTGGTGGTAGTGGCAGGCATCCAGCCCCCATGAGTAGGGGTGGTGGTAGTGGTAGGCATCCATCCCCCTATGAGTGGGGGTGGTGTTAGTGGTAGGCATCCATCCCCCTATGTGTGGGATGGTAGTAGTGACAGGCATCCAGCACCCCCTGAGTAGGGGTGGTGGTAGTGGCAGGCATCCAGCCCCCCTGAGTAGGGGTGGTGGTAGTGGCAGGCATCCAGCCCCCCATGAGTAGGGGTGGTGGTAGTGACATGCATCCAGCCCCCTATGAGTAGGGGTGGTGGTAGTGGCAGGCATCCAGCCCCCCATGAGTAGGGGTGGTGGTAGTGGCAGGCATGCAGCCCCAAATGAGTTGGGGTGGTGGTAGTGGTAGGCATCCATCCCCCTATGAGTGGGGATGGTAGTAGTGACAGGCATCCAGGCCCCCATGAGTAGGGGTGGTGGTAGTGGTAGGCATCCATCCCCCTATGTGTCGGGATGGTAGTAGTGACAGGCATCCAGCCCCCCTGAGTAGGGGTGGTGGTAGTGGCAGGCATCCAGCCCCCATGAGTAGGGGTGGTGGTAGTGGTAGGCATCCATCCCCCTATGAGTGGGGGTGGTGTTAGTGGTAGGCATCCATCCCCCTATGAGTGGGGATGGTAGTAGTGACAGGCATCCAGGCCCCCATGAGTAGGGGTGGTGGTAGTGGCAGGCATCCAGCCCCCCATGAGTAGGGGTGGTGTTAGTGGTAGGCATCCATCCCCCTATGTGTGGGATGGTAGTAGTGACAGGCAGTCAGCACCCCCTGAGTAGGGGTGGTGGTAGTGGCAGGCATCCAGCCCCCCTGAGTAGGGGTGGTGGTAGTGGCAGGCATCCAGCCCCCCATGAGTAGGGGTGTGGTAGTGGCAGGCATCCAGCCCCCCATGAGTAGGGGTGGTGGTAGTGACAGGCATCCAGCCCCCCATGAGTAGGGGTGGTGGTAGTGGCAGGCATCCAGCCCCCCATGAGTAGGGGTGGTGGTAGTGGCAGGCTTCCAGCCCCCCATGAGTAGGGGTGGTGGTAGTGGTAGGCATCCATCCCCCTATGAGTGGGGATGGTAGTAGTGACAGGCATCCAGGCCCCCTGAGTAGGGGTGGTGGTAGTGGTAGGCATCTATCCCCCTATGGGTGTGTATGGCATTGGTGATGGCCATCCCGCCTCTATGGTTCTGCTGTTGCTAGTGTATGTCATTTGTGCATCCCTGTGTGTGTGTGACATATTTCGGGTACGTGTCATTTGTTTGTGTTGTTGGTGTTTGACTTACCGTCTGCGCCGTACGCGTCCGTGCCGGTCCCGGTAATAGATGTAGAGTATTGGTAGGACCTGCGCGATGGGATTCATGGTTGGGTCGTCTCGTTCGGGTTTCTCGTGTCTTCGACTCGTACTCGTCGCTGGCTTGTTCGTCTCGTAGCCGTGGATCGTCTTGTGGCGCGAATCGGAGCTTATGTACGGCTCTCCCGGATGCTCAAACGTGCCGGACGTAGCGACGGATTCGGCGCGTACGGATGGCGCATCGTACTAGTCCGGCCGGAAGGTGCTGTGTATTTGCTTCCGTGCAATTCGAATCGGCGTTTACGGATCCGGCTCGGGCGGGGAACAGGAGCTGAAATGGGTAAGTACGGCTCGCTCGGAATCTGGGCTGTAATGCGCATCGTACTTGTTCGTTCGGACGAGTGTCCGAATCGGTCGGGAAACACGCGTTCGGCTTGTATTTTTTCCGGACGAATACTGTTAGGTGCGCTTCCGGCCGAGATCGGAATCGACCCCTAAGTGCCTGATTACGACTTTGGCGGTCCGACAGCCCGAACACCATGCCTGTGCTCTCTAAAAGATTGCAGCGCCAGCGTATTATGAGTTTACAGAGGAGCCCTTGGTGTGGCTGCGGGGATCTTGCAGCAGTGGGGATTACTTTTCCATATGTGTCGATGCCTGTGTGAGCATTTTGACTGCATATGTGTCGGATGCATACATATGCATGATACATGTGGAAAAATACCACCTACCCATTGTTGAAATATGGCCCATACGTGAATAGTCCAGGCAATGGGTATTTGGTACAAAAAGGACTCACCTGTATATCGCACAAATAAGGTCGCAATCCTTGGGGTGAAAATGCTGCTGTGAAGGGGGGACCTGAAGAAAGGGATCTACATCGTACTCTGACCGAAAGAACAGGAACGGGGTGAGTACGAACCCCAAATCCTTAATTTCCACTGACTTGAAGCTGGCGGTCCCACTGCTGCGGTCAGCTCATCAAAAACCCAACTTGGAATACGGATGGTTGTGATATTTTCCTGTACCGCCCTATGGCAGCTGCTTTTCCCAGCCGTGACCCCGGCAATCTGTGGTGTGCTGGCGGTGTCTGCAGTTCAGCTGCAGTCTTTCCAAATGCATTCTGCCCATCTCATAATACGGCAGTAGGACGGCAACCGCGGGTAGGGCGGCTCACGGACCGCCAAACTCATAATAAGGTTCAAAGTATGTTAAGTCAATATTTGTGCCCTCCTTATTTTTTGGGTGATATTTTTGCAGCTAATATTTTTGACAGTGGTATTTCATCATACCAGTAGCTCTGTCAGCTTCAATTGGAAGTTATCTTTCTCGATTCGTTTCTTACAAGATCGTATTTCTTTGGGAATGTGTATGGTGTTGAGATGGTCACATGAGCAATGGAGTGCTAACAAGAACACACATGTGAATAAGCCCACAATGAGGCAAACTAGACATAAATCATGGACAGCTAAAAGAAATTGATGTTCTGGTATCATTATAGATACAAGTTAGCCAAGGCCAGTATTACAGAGTACATAGTAGCAGTTCTAATTTTGCGCTGCAGAGCTACCTGACATCAGTGCAGCAAAGTCTTCTATGATATTCTCTGATAAAGTACATTTCAAAAATATTTTGAAGTTTCAGGCATGATTTTAAAATTATTTCACTTTAACAGAAAGAGATGCATTTTAAACATGTGACATTATCCTTATTTAATAATTAAGAGCAAACATTAGTTTCTATCCACTTCTAACATATACAGCTTTTCAAATCAATGGACACCTGCTTCAGCAAGTGAAGAGTTTTGATTACCTTGATATAAAGGTTGTAGCCATTATGTTGTGGTCACAAAAGGCTGAAAAATCAGCAATAACACTTAAACAAGTTACAAATATAAATGTTTTAAACATCGTCATTGTTGTAGTCATTTGCAGTCATCAAAAATGTATTAATACTAAAGTGTCACTGCAGCAACCAATGATTGTGAGTTATGAGACTGTAGTAAGGTCAGGCAAATCAAACTAATAAACAATATGATTTGAAGAAATATCTTCCATTTGAGACCTGGAAGTCCACTGAGGTAGGTGAGGATAGAGCTGGGTTTCCATGCAATCGCAGTTGTACTTTTTTTGATACCTGTTATATATTGGCTGAAATTGTGACTGAAAGAACAGAATTCAAATTATAAACTCATTTTGATTGAGTTTGTACAGGTTGTGACTTCCATTAACCTGGAACTTTCTGACTTCCATTAATAACGGAAGTATGGTTGTGGTTAAAGAACAATTCTGGGATGCATAGCTGACACACATTGTATGTGAAGGGTCCAATTTAGATTTCGACAGGCAGTCTGTTTCTCCACCTGGGAGACCGATTAAATAACTCCATCATGCTGAGGGAGATGCCGCCCGCCGAATTCATAAATGACCGCCAAGCTGGAGGTCTTTTATAAAGCATTTGCAGGAACCGCCATCACAGCTGTTTCTGTCAATGCCTTATGCAGTTTGGTGCAGGGCTGTGTCGACAGGATGGGGCCCTGCACCAAACATTTAAATTGTGTAATTTTCAAAAACGAAAATTCCAAAACAGGATTTTCAGTTGGAATATAACTGGGAATGCTCTCCTCTCCATGAGAGATCTCCCCCATTGTGAGTGTAGTGTTTAGCAGTTTTGTCCTCCCATTACCGCCAGGGTGTACCTGGTGGTGAAGGGCAGTGAAAACTGAACTCTAACTCCTCCTATCTAAGTCAGATGGGTGGAATTACTTGTCTGCTTCTAACAGTTCTTACTCTACAGGGCCTTCGGAGGTGATTAATCATGGAGGAGACAGAGTAGTCTCCATCATCATTAAATCTATGTTCCTCTCATGTCTAAATGGGAGGGCAGAACATTAGCTTGGTGGTATAAGTACTCTGTCACCATTGCAAAAGAGTATCTATCCACCAAGATATAAATCGACCTCTAAATCTGCTCCTAGACTTTATAAGTAAACAATCAAAAACAAAAGATGATGTAGGTCTGGAACTAATTTTACCAGATTAAAAGCTGAAAATAACTTCTCCCTGAATTTACTGTTCATACTCATGTCCTGCTCTAAACAGACATTCAGTGTATGGACAAGGATACCGACAAACCTAGTGCTGAAAATTGTATTGATGATGGAACCATTAAGGAAGACATACAGCACCTTATGTCTTTTGACGGTTATACAAAAGTCTGAGAGGTAAGTGACTTATCACATTGTTTAAAAAAGTTGGTATAGTGAAAGTTGGGAGCTTTGTCACTGTGCCTTTTGATTTGGCATCAATTAGAAAAACATACAATATATCCTTTCAGAGCTAATGCCTGGCAAATACCTAAAAGCGTTCACAAGATATCCTGATTGAGCACGTTAAAGGATATGACCTTGTCCTCCTTGCATAGGAATAGCAGGACATTACATTAAATTTATATCATTTGAAACTAAAACTGTTAAGTTCTAATATTTATATGAAGATATATAGAATGCTGTGAATCGCCTGATTTTATCTTTTTTAAATAAGTGTGATTTTTCAACTAATTAATACATTTATTGCATTTGTTTCTGTACTGCACACTTAGAGGAGACCTCCGCAAACGGGGGGGGGGGGCAATCGCCCTATCGTAGAGTAGAGATAACATTTTGAATAAAGATTGCTTAAAATATTTACCATATTTGTAAATTAAATGTTAATGAAATATGTTTTTTATATATTAAATTAAGAATAATTTGTAAAAAAACATGCTACAGCACTATTACCTGAATTTAAAATTTTACATGTAATTAATATAAGTATACAAAATTTAATTCAAATTATATTATATTTTTGAAAGACTAACACCCACCTAAAGTAAAATGTTTTTATGTATTTATTATGTAATAAAAGATACTATAAGGTATATATAGTATTCATTTAAATTAATTTATTTTTTCAAATGTGCATTTATTTTTAAATAGAAAAAAGCCTGTTCAAATATGTTTACTAAAGTAATATTTATTTATGATTTTCATTATAATAAAATGAATGTATATATATCTATATATATATATATATATATCCAAAGTTCCCGTTCTCTTAAACGTCTTCTGACAGAAACGGATACGGACCACAAAGTAGGTGCAGGATTATTTATTGATTGTGCAAGTCGCCATGACGCGTTTCAGACCCTCCACGGGCCTTGATCACATGACATAGTTTGGTATTGGTCATTGGCTTATAAAGTGACTTGTGCAAGCGTAATTATTAACACATGATATTCAGTTTCAGTCAACATGGACGAAAGACTACTTAATAATTCTTCGTATGTTTTTCCTATTCATCATTGACATTATAGTCTTTTGATAATTGCAAACCAAAATTTTTGTTATAATTTAGTACATTATGTCTTAGAGTTATACTGGTTATTCAGTTAAATTCATGTATATTATAAACTACATTACGCTAAAATTATATACAAAATAGTGCAAAATTTTATAACAGTGCAAAATAGTGCTAAAGTGCTTACGTGAGTGTATTATTTGAACCAAATTTCCCAATATTGTGTTTCCAGGTACTTGACTTAGTGATTTTTATATATATGTTTTTGTATGCGTTTGCCACAACTGAATTATATCTATACATTCATGGTACTGGAGCACCAGTGACCAGCTCTGAGCTAAAGCGATTGCAGTGGTGGTCATCCAAGCGTTTTTTTCTTCTTTTGGTTTAAATTATTACAACTTTTTACTTTCAGTTTAAATACCCTGATTGATTGAACATAAAACATGGAGGATCAGTGAGATGTTCACGATTATGATTGTATTATGGAAGTCATTGTATTGACGTTGTCCCCATTGACATTTTCTAATCCATATACACATAAATATAAGTACACATTGTAATAAATATCATATAAGCAATACAATAAAATCCATAATAGATACAATTAGCTTAAATATTCATGTATGCATCAATAAATATGTATAACTAAAAAACTAAAATGTCAATAAATATCCAATAAATACATATATAAAATCCAAAGTCATAATACACTGATAAAATGATTTTCCTGAATTCTTTCTAAAACCTCACCACAATATATCGACATGGAATAAATAATTAAAGACATGTAAAAAGATCCTCCGTTATGTTTAAACCTGATGGTTGTTTGGTGTTAAGTTTCAATATGTATCTAGTCTCCAACTGGCGTAGTCTATGTTCTCTGTTGCCGCCCCTTCTGCTTGGTGGTACTGAATCTATAACAAAATACCTGAGATCCTGACTTTTGGACTGATGTATATTTTTAAAATGGCGAGCTACCGGATAAGTGTTGTCTTGGTTGTTAATTGCCCTGAAGTGCTGTAGTATCCTTTTATGCACTTGTAACTTTGCGCTTCCTACATATTGTAGGTTGCACGGGCATGTTAAGACATACACTGCAAATTCTGTTTTGCATGTAAGTAATTTAGTTATTTTGTAGCTTCTATCACTAAAAGGAGTAATATAGGTTATTTTATTATCTCCTTGCTGGCATGCCTTACATGTTTTACATTTAAAAAAACCTGTGTGAGTTTGCAGCCAACTAGTTGCCTCTATGATCTCAGGACTAGTTTTGACTAAGTCGTCTCTCATCGATCGACTCCTACTGTATGTTATAGACGGTCTCTTGGGCAATTTATGGCCAATCACTGGATCATTAAGAACCATAGGCCAGTTGCGGGATATTATGGATTGGATCTTTTTGTGTTGCTTACTGTATTGTATTATAATACTAAACTCTTTTTTGGTTTCATCAATCTGAGTTTCTGTTCTGATTGAGCTTTCGTCATCTTTGGTTAGTTTTTCAGTCAACAAATCATGCCTACTCTTCCGCATAGATTTAGAAATAGCATTGTTAATGACCTGTTCTGAGTATCCCCTTTCCAGAAACCGTAATTTGCTATCTGTCTGAGCTTTTATTAGGTCTCTTTCTTTACTGTGGATACGCCTCAGCCGAAGCATTTCCCCATAGGGGATACTAGTCACTAAGGGGTCGATTCCGATTCGGGCCGGAAATTTCTCCGACCGAGCCGGACCCGGAGAGATTTCCGACCGAATCGGACCCGTGCAGTCCGACCGAACGAGTACGATGCGTCCGTATGTTATCGGACTCGAGTCGGTCGGACTCCCATTGAAGTCAATGGGAGCCGGTCGTACAACGCGTACGCGGGCTCCCATTGACTCAATGGGTGCGAGTCGGACAAGGGCGCCCCCTACAGCGGGTACGCGGCGAAGCGATTCGCGCCGTACATGCACAGGTAGGGGGGACCCATGGGTCCCCCCTGTGTGCGACTCGCGCGGCTACGCGTACAGGGGGGTCCGACACGGACCCCCAAAGTACGGCTCCGACAGCTCTTACGAGCCGGAGTGCGCGGCTCGGTCGGACTGCTCGCGGCGCGCATCGTACTTACCCGGCCGGGAAACGTCTCCATTGCGCGGTGCGAGTCGAGTCCGAGCGAGTCGGTCGGAGCGGTTCGAGCCGGGAGCGAGTCGGTCGGAGCGGTCGGGACGCCCGGACGAGTCGGTCGGCAATTTCGCATCGTACTCGCTCGGCCGGACCCGCGTACGGTTCGGTCGGGAAACAGGGCTCCGAATCGGATCCGGTAAAGCCGAATCCGATTCGGAGCCCTACCTGCCGAGATCGGAATCGGCCCCTAAGTGTTTGACATGCGAGCTGCTGGCATGGAGTGTTGAGTCTCCAGCCGTTTCTTTGCGATATAATTTCATTTCTATCTTGTTTTCATCTATGTAAACATGTGTGTCTAGAAAACTAACTGTGGTGGTGCTGATATCCGCAGTAAAATATAAATTTAAATCATTTACATTTATGGCTTGCACAACCTCTTGGGCCTTGCTGGCATCACCATCCCATATAACGAACAAATCATCCATGAAACGCAGCCATAATTTTACCTTGGTTACCATTATTTCTTGGTACTTGGTCATGAGGACCAGCTCCTCCCACCAGCCCATGTGTAAACACGCGTAGCTGGGAGAGAAGCTGGCCCCCATCGCCACACCTCTGGTTTGTCTATATAGTAGGTTATTAAACATAAATATGTTGTTCATCAAACAGAAATCAAACATTTCAATTAACATCTTCTTATGATCTCCTGTGTTGCCCATTGTGTTCTCTAAGAAATAGTCCAAGGCTTGCAGTCCATCTGTGTGTTGAATGCTAGTGTAAAGCGAACTTACATCAAGGGCTATAAACAAATAACCCTGTTTCCATTCAAAATCTTTGAGTTTTCTCAGAAAGTCGCTAGTATCACTCACATATGATGGCAAAGCCTTTACCAAATTCTGAAGGAAGAAATCCACATATTGGGATGTATGTTCAAATAGCCCATTCCTGGCTGATATTATTGGTCTGCCTGGCAGATTTAAAGGGTCTTTGTGGATCTTGGGCACAAAATAAATCGTAGGTACCACAGGATGGTCATTCTTTAAAAATTTGAATTCCTGTACAATAATCAAGTTCTTATTTTTCCATGTCGACAACTTTTTATTAAAATCCGCATACATTGATTTCAATTCTAATCCACTGCTTTTCGTATAGCAAGTTCTATCGTTCAATTGCCTGTAGGCTTCCTTAGAGTATTGTTCTTTGGATATTAACACTATGTTCCCACCCTTATCCGAAGAGCGAATGACAATTTTGTTGTTTGGTTTGAGTTTTTTCATCAATTCATTATAATCATGATTCTGTTTGTTGTGTTTAGATTTTCCTCTATTCATTTTGATATTGAGTTCTTTCAACTGCTCTGTTACCAACTCATGAAAAATATCGATTGAATCCCGCATCATGACTGGATTAAATGTAGATTTTGGTTTGAACTGGGTTAATGGACCTCGTGCATGTGTAATGCCAATCTGATGGACCGGTTGACCTGATGCGTTTGGGACAGCCTCAGATATTTCATTTTCATAGTTACTTGTTATTGAGCTGTGATCGCATAGCTCATGCATTTCATTAACAAATGACATATCCGATTGAGTTGACATTTGCAAGTCTTGTGTCCTGATTCCTGCTTCCCCAGTCGTGTCATATTTTTTGTTGGTCAAGTGGAATTTCCTGAGTTTTAGTTTTCTTGTACTCCTAAAGATATCCAATCTTGTTTTTGCATAACTAAAATTGCTCACAGGGCAGTATGTTAGTCCCAAACTTAGGACTCGTTTGTCATTGTCGTTAAGTTCTGTATTGGATAGGTTCACAATGGTCTTGTCAATGGATCTCATACTGATTAGCGAGGAAAGGCAAATTATTTGCCTTTCCTCCATCCGCCTCGCTTTCTTTGATTTGTTCCTGATTCTGTTTGCCTTCCTTCTTTGTTTGCGTTTGCAGTTCTTGCTTGGCCGTAGTTGGTTTTTTTGTGCACGTGGACGGAGGGTTTGCCTCCTGTCCTCGCATAAAAAACCTAGTTCCTCATCCAGCGTACGTTTTTGTCTCACCTGACTTGTGCCAGATTCACGTTCAGATTCACTATCTGGAGCTGAGCTTAAGTCCGATTGCGATGTACTAGAGGCTGCTTCATCTGTCCTAATTGTGCCTGATTTGGCTATTGCTGTTCTTTTGTCTTTGATGGATCTTAAATCTTCATATTTCTTAGAGAAGGTGAAGATTTGGCCCACCTCATAATCGGTTTTGTCCTGATGGAACTTATAAGTTTTACGCTCCTTGATTTTATCTTCCTCCTTCCTAAGTCTGAGTGTCATTTCCTGGCGCAGTTTTGTTCTTTCCTCCACTTGTTCCATATTGTCCAATTCCTCATTGATTTTGGCTATCTCCTCGAGTAGCGCTGTCCGATCTATGTCAGCATATTTTATCAATATTCTCATTAACCATTTAGAGGACTCTAGATTACAATCGGCCCACTCACGCATCATTAGTGGATTTGGCACTTCGTAGCTTGGCGCTAGGAGAATCCTTAATCCCCGTGGGACTCTGTCCACGTCCAGGTACCTTTGTAATGAACAGGATTCCCACCATTTACTCTGCTCAGAGCGCATCTTTTTCTCCAATTGTTTAAATCTTTCCTTCATTGTTACATTTTGTTCTTTAGATACTGTGGCAGTACTAGTATCATTGCTTGTTACTGTCCTGCAGTCATTAAATATCTCTAATGCTGCGGCTTCCTCTCCCGAACTATGTCAGCCGACATTGCACTGTTTGAATTCTGGTAATAAAGGTCGTGGGAGTATTCACACTGTATGTTCAGTTACATTCCCCGACCAGCACACCTCTCACCCCTTGTCCGCTAATATCCACGTACCTGAGTTTTCACTCGAATTGTCCGCTTCCTCCGAGACGGTCCGATTCCAGTCAGCTCCGGGTTTGTGTTACCTTTGCGGTTACGGGGGGTCCGATAGCACAACTCCTTCCGGGATATATATATATATATATATATATATATATATATATATATATATATATATATATATATATATATATATATGGTTACATCTATTCATTTATCTTTACATTATTTCCTATACAGTTTTTTATAAGTTTTGTCCTCCATCATCTTCTATAGCGGGTGTTGAAGTACTGTGAGTGGCCAGGGGTGGTACTGGACTCACTGCAGCTCCGAGCTGCAGTACATTTACAGCTGTTTAGAGTCCTTAACAGCTGTAGTAACTTTGGAAGTGCAATTTGTGAATAGAAATGTGTAATTTTGTGGGTGGGTTTATGGTCCTCCGTAAACCCCTCCCCTATAGTAATAAATATTCCTCATTTTCCAGCCACTCCCACCTGTCCCCCTGCCTTTCCCACATTTAGTACTAAAATGTAGGCGTATATATACAGAGATCTTTGTGCATAAAAGATAGGAGAGGTAGAGACGAAGAACTCTGCACATAGCTTTGTGGATAGCATTTTGTAGGACGTTAGAATTATTATTGCATTGCTACTAAACTAATACTAATGCAGTTTGTGAATAGGCCCCAAGATGTGTAGGAGTATTATTGTGTGAAAGACCCCTCCATGGTATCTCATTATCCTTGCCACCATCTTTATTGGACTCTGTTCCTCTCATCGACCTTAACTTCTTCTTGTGCTGGCTCCTCTAGTAGGCCAGCATGACCTTGTGGTCCTTCAAGGAAACTTTTTCTCCTCTAGTGTAAGTGCTGCTGATACTAATTCTTTTTACCAGCCAAGGCTACAGCTGCCTTCTTCTCAGGTGACAGCCTCAGCTCCTAAAAAGCAGCTGCCACCTTTTTCTGCTCCAGAGTAAGGTGTATAGAATTTGCACAATTTGCTTTCACACAACTGTGTGAAATTGTGGTAAAATGACACAAAATTACACTAAGTGCAAGTCATCATTTAGTGCTATAATTAGTCTGAAATGTGTCCTCACATCAAGTTTTGATGCAAGTACACATTTCACACTGAAAAAGTAGCTTGAAAAACACAATTGCCACAAACAACAGTCACTCTCTTTCTGGTTTGTCATGTCATTTCTGCTATCCTGTGCTAGCATTTTTCTATGAACAGCAGTGTAATTACATGATTTGGCATTTTGCCATAATTTAAGGAATTTCCAGTAACATGCATAATGAAAACTTCCCAAAATTATGAGAACTACACCCGCATAAATTAAATTTCACCGGGTTTACTCCAGAGCACTTGCTATCTTTTCACTTCTCCGGCCAGGGCAGCCACCATCTTTGCCTTCTCTGTAGCCGGACACATTTTTTCCCTCTAGGGTGAGGGTAGCCAATTTCTCATATAAGGTTCTTTTAGCATTCCTATCTTAAAGCTTAAACTTGCATGTTTCCAGCTCTTATGGGGACAAACTGGAAGAGGACACACTGCTTCCAGCCCTGGACAACACAGGCAAGGCTGCTACTTATGATAAATACTAATTTTGCACTGGTGCCTCTTCAACTTGCACATGGCCTTTATCCCAACAAAAGTAAAACAAGGCAGCTAGACAGATGAACTTCCATGTGCCTACAAAAAAAAAAAGCAAGACGCTCAAATGTAATCAAATAATGAAAACATTCGGAACACTACTTAATCATAAATGAATCATAAATACTCTAGCCAAATAAAAATCCCAAAATAAACGGTTGCCTCTAAACCTGGAATGAGATTTTTATTGGTAAACATGTAAAACTGAATGGTGACTACAGCTGTGGTATAAGACAGAACCACAGCTGAAGAACGTAAGAAAGTTTGGGCAGAGGGGCCCTTACCAATTTGATATACACACCCCTGGAAGCTAAAGCACATCAGCAGACGATTCCCCAGCCAAATGTTTTTTAAGTTCAAGCAGTACCAGCAATTTTAAGGTAAATAACACAACACTATACCATTCACAAACCAATTTAGAAAGTTAGCTAAAAACTTGAAGAAGAACAATACACTAAGATTACTAAAATCTGATAAAGAGAACAAGGGATATTAGTTTGGATTATTGTTCGACGAACATGTCCATGCTCCCAACTCCTACCACCCACCCTCTGTGCCCACCAATACACTGATGACTCTCTATTTCAAAAGGGCCCACTCTACCCACCCACTAGTCTTGGGATTAACAACATACAACTAACCTCTATTTGCAACCCCACAGAGTTCCCGTATCTCACTCCCACCAACACATTCTATGACTCTGGACAGTTTTACCCCATTCAGCCGGAAGCGACACACTCGCACTCCCTCCCCAAAAAATCAAATGCCCATGTCCAAGCTAGATAAGTGACTAACTCGCATTGAAAACCAACGAGAGAAAGTATTGCAGGGTCTCAATAATATCACTATGAACATAAACATATGTCCAAATCCTGCCCATCACCACCACCCCCCTACATGCTCCCCCCTACATGCACCAGCAGACAACTCTCAAGATGAGCTAAGACATGGCCACACAGCTGGACCAAAATGTCTCTCAGCAACAAAGCTCAGGGACCTAAAAGAACTAGCTCCACATTGTCTCCGAGTGAGGCAGTGGAACTAGTCAATTCTTACAACCTGGCACCTAATAGATTCAACCTCTCCTCCAAAATCCATGTTATCACAGGTCTACGGAGAATCCCTATTCCAACCAGAATGACTGAGCCATCAGCACACCTCACCTATAGCCCCTTGATTTCCTCCCCTCAAGATTCTAAAAACTGCAGAAAAACCGAATGCATGCTCATAAACTGCAAATCTGCAAGCAAGCATGCAACAGAACTAGGGGAAGCCATCCTGAATCTCGGCATCAACATCACATTCATCAAGGAATTCATTCACCTGGATTCTCAAAATCAAGAAAGACAGGAAGGGCAGCCACAGTGGAGGCATCGCCATTATCCAAGAGAACAATATCAACATGGGGGAAGCAAACACCTTCTCCTACAACATATTTGAAAATTTCAGCACCACCAGAAGGATGAAAGACAGCATAATAATGAAATGTTACCTACTCTACCACCTACCAAGTAACATACTCTCCTACTCTCAATGTAGTAGCCAGAATGGTCACATACATAAAACAATAGGACCACATAATCCCCACACTGAAAGAACTGAAGTGGCTCAAAATTGAAGCTCGCTGCAGCTTCAGAACTGCTTGTCTCACTCACTACCTACTCTAATCGTAGAAGCCAAAAATCTGGGAGTGATCATAAACAATAAGTTCTCCGTCAGCATTCAGGTCAATAACTTGAGGTCACCAACTTTCTTTATTCTAAGAATGATTAAAAAGATCTTATTCTTCATTCCCCCAGACTCCAAAAAAACTGTAATGTCTGCATTGATTTTGTCAAGGCTGGACTATTGCAACAGTCTGTTCATGAACATACAGCAACAACACATGAAGAAGTTACAGAAGTTGCAAAATGCAGCAGCGAGACTTCTGTATCACACTCCCAAATGTTGCTCAGTTAAATCTGCGATCCAAAAACTCCAGTGGCTACCAGTGAGACATAGGATAAAGTTTAAATCTCTCTGCATTGCCTATAAAGCACTTCACAGCATAAGCCCATCTTATCTCACACAGACGTTTAATTGGTATGTACCCCATAGGGCACTTCGGTCGGTTGGCGCCCAAACCTTGGTAGTACCCACATTTAAATAAGCTAACTGAGGAGGTAGAAGCATCTTTACAGGTACTGTCAAGGCCTGGCATGAACTACCCTTTTCCATCCGGGCTGCCCCGAGCTGGCTGGCATTTTGAAAGGCCTTAAAAACCTGGCTCTTTTGCAACTAGGCTTCAAGTAAGTCATGATCAGGGCGCTAACACCAGGACACCCTAGGGTAACAGTGCACTCTACAAGTCTCAATATCATTAACATTAACAAAGCTCTTCACACTGGGAAACCAGCCTACCTCACCAAAAACTAAAAAAGGCAGGTCAGACAAGAACCATAAGAAGCTCAAACACCCTACTTCTCATTCCGCTTAAAGCCCACAAACAAAAAACACTGGCACATTCTTTCTCGAGAAATGCCCTTAAGATATGGAACTCCATCCCAGTACATATCAGAACGAACCCTTCCTTCTTGCACTTCAAGAAACAACTAAAGGACCTCTTCCTAAACCGGCATCTCAACTAGCGGGTCATCTACCATCCAACTTGACAGGCTCTCTACCCCCAGTCCTCCCTATATTTCTTCCTTGTTATCTTTGTTCCCTCGTGCTCAACCACTGATCTGAACTGTGACTCAGCTGCTCTGTATACTCTTGTTATTTATGATGTAAACATTTCCTGTTGAAACTACTCTGATATCTTCGAGTTTAGCTAGCGCTAAACTCTCAAATAAATAAATAAATATATTTGAATGCAAACAGCATGTAAAAACACTAAATCACCTTTGAAACACAACAGTTCACAGTAGAAGGGGACCTAGGATTGACTTTAGGCCAAACATGATGTAGCAGAAGTTGGATACATCAAGTGGGTCATCCAGTCAATGTTGTTACCTTAGAAATCAGACTCTGAAATGGAAGTCGAAATCTTTCAGCGGGCAAAGTTCGAGGACACAGCTAGCATGGGTCCCTTAAACCCAGATACATCATCTTCGAGCTCATGCTGAAGCCATTGGCTTTGATGGCAATAGGCTTAATTGGAACATAGCTGGATTTGATAGCCTTTGTAGGTTGCCTCTTCACTGGGATAGGGTTGCCACCTCGCCCACTTGTCCAATGTTTTACCTTCATACTTAGGGCCAGATTAAAGTTTGACTGATAGCACTCCATCCACCAGGGTGGTGGAGGACATTAAGTCAAACTGACAGACTAGCCTCTGCCAAATTAAGAGATCACCACTGGCTCAGCTGTGATCTCTGTATCTTGATAGGAACTGCTTTCATGGCAGTTTCTTTCAAGGTCCAAATCCTTAGGTGGGATGTCTATCATTAATTTTGATGGGCGTCCACCAAACTTTTAACATTTTTGTTATTCAAAAACCAACTTCCATATTTGGAGTTTGTTACTGACAAAACAAAAGACTAATGTTCCCTACACCTTGGGAGGTTTCTCTCAGGGTGTGGTGGTCATAATTTGTTTTCTTCCCTCAATGCTAGGTTTTTCTTGGTGGTGAAGGAATTAAAATGAAATCAGATCTCCACTCTAAATTGAGTGGGCTGTATGATGGCTTTACTCTGACCACTCTACTCTGCTGGGCTATTGGAGGTAGCTCTTGGTCGATGGAGCCAATGGGGGCTTCATCAATTGAAAGCTGATGGTCCATTCATCTCTAAATGAGGCAGATGAGTCTTTAGTTTGTAGTGCAAGGTACTCTGGCACAATTGTGACAGAGAAACCTGCCGACCAAATTCTAAGTTATCCCCTTGGTCACTTGTTTGGGTGTCAAAATCCTCCAGTGGGGAAAATCTGGAAGGTGTAGCACTGCAGCGCTCCACAAGATCAAATACCTTTTCTGTGAGGTTCCACTGAACCTGTTTGTTGCCCAGAAAAAAGCTTTGAGAAAGACAAACCTGGTTTTCTTTCTTTCCTTGGGTGCGACCTCTCTGAGCAAGCCTCGGCACCTCATCCTGGTCCTGTGGAGTGCAAATATTATCTAAGTCCTTCTTTTTTACAACTGCTGGGAGAGCTCTTTTAGTCACTCCTGGTGTTTCTAGATCAATGGAGGGCTATAAGAGACTTGGGCTATCTCCATCTAGGGTTCCGGCTGCGTCCAGCCCTCTATGGTAAGTTAAGCCCTCTTGAAGTCAGGAGTTCTTCTCCTTTTTGTGCCCCTGGAGCAGGCAAGCAGGCCAGCCAGATGACCCTTAGAGACCAATTCCAGTCTTTGGGTGAAAGGCAGATGTTAGAAGCAAGGAGTCTTCCTTGCTCCACTAGGGCCTTCTTCTTCAAATGTAGCCTTCCCAGGAATGTTATGAGGATGTGATACTGAAATATCAGTCCTATCCTTTGCACTAGCAAGTGATTGCAGAATTTTCCTTAGCCAATCCTGTATACTTTCCTTCCCACCTCCTTATGCAGCACTACCTTTTCACTTTACTGTAAAAATTCTCCAACGCCCTATATTCTACATGGCTGAATCATTCTTCCATCCGGAACAGTTCTAGGCAGGACCATAGTCTTCCCCCTTTTTATATAAGGTCACCATCCCTCAGTCAGGGTCCTAACTGGTCTTCCCTCTTGCTGGGATTTTGACCAAGGTGTCCAAGAGTGTAGTGGGAAAGAATAAGAACAGATCCTGTCATCACAATGTGGGATCATCAAGTCAAAAGAAGAAGTGTACCGGTCGTCTCTTGTTCTGCCAGCTGTTCTGTTCCAGATGGCAGAGTGTAAGTGGCCAGTTGCTGACAACACTACTGACTTTCTGGACCAAGAGGCTAAGCAGAGGCTCACTTTGAAGAGTGAGCGCAATAACTCCATTCATGAATGTTTATTGGCCTGTGTGGTTGTGAAGAGTAGTAGCATCAATGTTAAGCCAGTTCTGGCTCAGGCAGCCCAAAGTACATATTTATAAAGTTATGTTTCCACTAAAGTTATCAAAAATCTTATTTTATCAGTAAATCTGATTTTTAAAAATAGGAAGGGGGATAACTTTAAATTATTTTTCCAGCATTTTCCCAAGCGGAGATGTGAAGTAAATATTTTAATTATTCCTAGGCCTGTTGAGCGAAGGTCTAATCCAAAACTCCACAGTGGAAATAGCTTTTAGGCCTTCAGTCAAGGTGAGGGCCTCTATTTCTTAAATATCATCTTGCATTTTTATACATCATTCACCCTGCACTGTGGGCTTGCAAGGCATCCTTCAGGGGTAACCTTTTGATGTGTCAAAGTATGTTTTTTCAATGGCAATAGCATTTTCCTTCCCTTGTGTAAATGCAGTGTTTTTTAACTGCTTCTGAGCCAGGGTACAGTGGTGCTCCTGGAAATTATAGATGTTTGTCATAATAGTGGGTGTTGTAAAAAAAACACCCCAGCCCTCATATGACATTTAACTTCAGCTCCAATGGGGAAATTTCTGCAGCATCAACCACGGCCTTACAGGAAAATAGACAAACTGCATGAATCACATTTATCAACACCAATTTAGGGCCAGGTCACATGCAGTGTGGTGAAAATAGCAGTGTCAAAGGGCATTGTTAGGCCTGTCAAACTTAGGGTGGTCTTGCCCCTTAACTTTTGCCTCTCTTCCTCCATTTTGCTGAACCTACTTTTGTTGGCCTTAGTACTACTTGCACTTTGCCACTGCTAACCAGTGATAAAGTGCTTGTGCTCACTCTTTAAAACATGGTGGAATTGGCTTATACCCAATTGGCAAATTTAATTTACTTGTAAGTCTCTAGTAAAGTGGCATTACATGTGCCCACAGCATGTAAATTAAATGCTGCTAGTGGGCCTGCTGCACTGGTTGCGCCACCCACCTAGGTAGCACTATAAAACATGTTCCAGGCCTGCTATTGCAGCCTGATTCCAGTTTTAAACTGCCATGTAGACTTGGCATTTAAACCTCCTTGCCAAGCTTTAAACTCCCCTTTTATTACATATATGTCACCCCTAAGGTAAGCCCTAGGTAGTCCATGGTGCAGGGTGCTGTGCAATTTAAAGGTTGGGCATGTACTCTTAGGTTTTACATGTCCAGGTAGTGAAAAATTCCTAAATTCAATTATCACTACTTTGAGGCCTTCACCTCTAATTTAAGATCATTGAGGATTTCTTATTACATTTAATAAGCTGTATTTACCAATTGGGATTTTGTGCCTATGTCATGTTTGGTGCCTATGAAATGGTAAAGATAAACCCTCTTTAATGGTAAAGTCAGATTTTTCATTGCGATTTAGAAAATGCCACTTTTAGAAAGTTTCCAATTTTCTGTCCTAAGCCCGTTTGTGCCTGTAGCCTACCTTGGGTCTCATGAAAGGGTGCAGCTGACAGACTTTGTGAATTCCTCCCAGACAGTCACATCATAGAGTGATTAGGTGTGCCTGAGTGGGACATCTACTGGCAGGATGGGGTGCGGTGTTGAGCACAGCCCCATATACACCTGAATAGCCTGTCCTCTGCTTTCACACATAGGGCCTAACAACCCTACATGGTCACTTCAGCCAGCTTGAAGTCAGGGCAGGGGAGGGAGGAAACTCCATGCACCTTAAAGCCACTGTTTAGAAGCTTCTTCCAGAACCAGGGCACCAGGGTCAAAAAAGGAGGACCTCAGACACCTATTCTTCTGTACACTTCTGGACCTGTGGACACTCTGCTACTCTGCTGGACTGCTGCTCTAAAGAAACTGCTGCCCTACTGTGCTGACCTGCTGCCCTCCTGCCTGTGGAAGGAGAAGTGGACCTGCAACTTAATCTTGAACCCAGGACCCTAGAGTGACTTTAAGGGCTAGTCTGCTGGACTCCTGATCTGAGCCTCAGGGACGTAAAAGGCTCTCCAACATCTCCTGGACCCAGCTGCATCGGGTTCCTGACCGCCTAGTGGTGCCTCTCAGGTGCTGGACCCTAAATGTGGCTCACAAGCTCCTGCAATCAAGTTTTTGGGCTCTTCACGACTGCAAACATACCCATTTGCACCGAAGCTGCACTGCTCACACCGAAAATCAGCGTGAGCAGCTGCCATCCCACTTCTTCACACAGCAAGCATCGATCACTCGCAGGGAAGAGCCAATGCAAAGCTCCAGCCTGCCCATCTACATCGTTGAGCCTGCTCTTCCCTCTGCGCCAACCACCACCCGCAATGCTCTCCTTGCTCCCTGAGACCTCTCCAATGTAAACGAGACCCTTAGCACAAAACTTGAAGAGATAAACCTTCAGAGGGACTAATCTGGGACTGTACTTGACCCATGCTCCATCGCTTTTGGCCTGAACATTTGGCTTTGTCCAGCGTGACCAGATAGCCGCGGTTAGCGTTTTACACTTGTAGGCTCAATTTTACAGTTTATTCTTTACAAATTCATGACTTCGGTTCTACTAATTGGCTTTTTGTCATTTTGGTCTTTTTTTCTTTATTAAATTCTGCTCTATTTTACTAACCTGGTGAGGGAGCTTTTGTGTGGTGTTTTACTGTTTGAAGTGTTGCACAAATACTTTACTCATTGCCTCTAAGTTAAGCCTGGCTTCTTTGTGCCAAGCTACCAAAGGGTTGAGCACAGGATAATTTGGGTTTTGCTTGTGCCTAGGCCTGATTTGGATAGTGGTTGCTGCTTGACTAGGGCTGACACCCGAGTCAACCAGTAACCCAGTTTCTAACAGGCACAGAGTCCTAATGCAGCCAAAAATCTGATCCAGAAAAAGGTGAAAATTAGGGTGAACAAGCAAAAATGTAAGTTTCTCCCACTATGCTTCAAGGGAAAATGGAATTCCCATGTCAGACACTGAGGAGCTCACATTAAAAAAAGACAATAATATGGGGATAACAAACTGGACTACACCATACCTGTAAAAATACTGTATGCCCTACCCTGGCAGAGGACCATAATGCATCACCAATAAACTCCACACCAAACCATACTAAACAAAAACATACTGAATCAAAACATTGTGCATAAATGCCACAGCACGGTACTCACAATAAAAAAAGACAATAATATGGGGATAACAAACTTGACTACACCATACCACTCTAGATGATAGCACACAACACCACCTATCACCCTTAAACACACTGCAGTGTAGCACATCATATCATCCAGCGCTACACAGCATCATACAATATACAACACAGAAAATCAAACTACATAACTACAGACCTTACCACGCAACTCCAAAACACATCTGAATATCCCTCAAAAGTTAACACAGAACACAAACCACAGTGCGCATTTCCACACATTAAGACACTAATTTCCATACTACATTATTGCACTTGATGTAAAAATACTGTATGCCACACCCTGGCATAATGCATCACCAATAAACTCCACACCAAACCATACTAAACAAAAACATACTGAATCAAAACATTGTGCATAAATGCCACAGCACAGTACTCCACACCAGTGTGTTTGTGTGTGTGTGCGTGTGCGTGTGTGTGTGTGTGCCATACAACACACCATAACACATAACATAACCCTTAAACACACAAACCACGGATATCTCCCTTTCCGTCCAAACAGCCCAGTACCAAACAGCACTCCCCTGCATCTTACCATATCCAAACTATGCCATATTGTACACCCTATTAAGCAGCACCCATCTCCATAAAATAGGATTAAAAGATTGTTATTGTCCAACTGTTTTGGCTGAGCCTGAGGACTTATTCAATTCTGAGCTATAATCATCCATCCTACTGTTATTGTTAAAAAAATAATCTCGGGTAGTGCAACTCTAGACCAGCATCTCCTGTAACAATCCCTTCACTTGAGAGAGGAAGCTGCTGGTAATGTTTAGCGTTTCAAAAGTTCTGGACTAGTAAGCCAAGAGACGAGGACAAAGGAATTAAAAATCCATGCAAATGAACTGTTTTCAAGTAAATGATAATGTGTT
This sequence comes from Calotriton arnoldi, assembly GCA_963921515.1. NCBI lineage: Eukaryota > Metazoa > Chordata > Amphibia > Caudata > Salamandridae > Calotriton > Calotriton arnoldi. The sequence continues at coordinate 157,482 of CAWUFW010017221.1, forward strand.
TCATTAGGCACACGAAGGCAGAATAGGATACAAAGATAAGGAAGAGGTTTGGTAGACTTTGAAGAAATGGGCAAGTGCTGTGCCTCGCTACATAGGGTTGTGTTCAGAGTTGTGCGGAAGGTGCAGAATTTTATATTTTTGGAAATTATGCAAAATCATGCGAGGTGCATAAAAGTGTTCACATACTTTTTGTAGGCTAGGTAATACTTCCCATAGAAAAGTTACTACAGGTACCGCAGCAAACTAGTTCGAGCATAAATCGTCTCTCAGTGAGATGTTTTATTGTTTTCTGCTCAAACCAGATTCTTAAAGGGGAAAATAACGCAGAATGTTGCTTTATGCAAAAAGAAAAAAGTGCAGGAGTGCCTGCATGTTTTCAGTGGCCCACTTAGGACAGCAATATACTTCGACACCGAAACAAGAGGAAAGCTGTGAAATAGAAGTAGTTGAGTTAGTTATAATGAAGGAGAGAGACGTATTCAAAGTAGGGACAGATGCAATTCGAAAGCAAACTGAGGAATACATGAGACATGGATAAGATGGAAGAGATATGGGGCATGGTCTAGAAACATGAAAGTAAAAGAAGTGTGAGGGAGTAGTGGAGCTCCTGGATCGGAATTAAAGACATGAAAGATGTTGGAAGACACAAGATAGACTATGGGCATAGTTTCGAATTAGAAACAGAAAATATCAGAACATGCACACTGCTGGAATAAGGGGTAGGGGGTGAACAGGGACAGAGAAGACAAGCTTGAAAACGTGATTACAATGGTAAAATATAGTATGTCCTTTAATAAGCTCTTTCGAAAATCTGTCTTGTGGGACCGTGACATAAACTTTAAGATATCCATTAAGCATGTTGTTATTCACTGTAAACCGGATATCACGCCTTGCATGTTGGAACAATATGCCTGTTTGTTTTGTACAAGGGTGGCTCATTCACCCTTCAAACTATGTTTCATAAGACAGGGCGCTCTGGGTTCCAGAAATGGAAAGGTCCTGTTATTTTCAAGGTTTGGAAGTCTTCACTGCCAAGTGCCAACAACTAGTTAGAGGTCATTAATATGCCCCATCATTCTTGTGAGTATCTGTATGCTGTGTTTTGTACAGTAGGCATTAGCAGGCATATTTCCGCCTGTATTCGAGAGCAGAGTGGATTCAATTGTTGTCTACAACATAATTAACAGATACACTCAGAGAGCATAATCGCTCTTTTTGCATCACAGCAGACACTAAGAAATAGACTCACTTTCAATGTGCGGACGAACATAAACCGATCGAGACATAAGTTGCCTCCGCTTAGTACTTCAAATTGATGAAATGCATGCTGTGCCACGAGTATTTCGTGCCTGATTTCGATGTGATGTACTAGATTCAACTGCTGCAGAAAGTGTCAACTATGTTTTATTTCTCTCTTTGTTTACAAAATAATAAAACGTAAATAGAGGATTAACATAATATAATAACTTGAATCTTACAATATATTTTATTTGTTTGATTTTAATGGGCTAACATTTTACAAAGAGCACTTGGCAACACAAGTTGGAAGGATAGCAAGGAAGTACGAGGCGCTCACTCCATGTTAAGGGTCTTAGGGGCATATTAGCAAGGGCCTTATCGCCGCTTTAGCGGCACTTTTTGCCGCTAAAGCTGCGATATTTCTATTGCCCTATTAGCAAGCTGTCAGCTAACAGCTGTTAGCGACAGCTTTGTGGCAAGCGACCGTTTTGGTGCCGCTTTGCATGTCAGCGATATATATCGCTAATGACATGCAAAGTAGGCGTTCCCAACTAAAGGGACTGAAAATCGCAAACACAACTTCCCCCTATTAGCAATGCCCGCGAAGCGATAAAAAAACTCGCGCTAACCTGCTAAAAACCTGACTTAACCATTCTAGTCAATGGGAGGTGGATTGTAAGGTTAAGTCCTCACCTGCCTATTAGCAAGCTTTTCATTAGCGCGTTGAATTTATCGCTCGATTTCTCGCGCTATTGCTGGGTTTCGCCGCTATCGCTGGATTTTTATCGCCTTGGAGATAGCGTTGATAATAACGCGTTATCTCCGCGATGAAATCCAGCGATAGCCGGCGATAAAAAAAACAGCGCTAAGCGCGCTTTGCGATAATTATCGCAATTCCTTGGTAATATCCCTCTTTGTCGTAAAAAAAAACCGGAAAAGAAGCAACTTATGAATGTTTGTTGATGTAAGGTCACCGAAAATAGTTGGCTATAGTTGACTATCCCTCTATTGCCATTCCAGAATTCAGGAATACAAATATTTAATTGATATGCATTTAACTTTTCTTTATTTTAGTGTTATACCTAGTTTAATTCATTGTATGATGTGTTTTATTTACAAAAATAAACATTGACACATTACATTTATAAACTTACTTTTTCTGTAGTAGATAATATTTTAAAAATCGGTCCTCTGGCTGCAGGAAGGTCAATATTGTTTCCACAAATTTCGCAGTCTATAACAGAAAATACCATCTGAAACAGGAAACATCTGGAATAGTGGCGGTGGATAATTTATTAGTCCACCAACAAAGCCGGATGAGGTTTAAGATTTTTGATTGGACATCCTAATGTTATGACGTTTAGTTTGACTTGCATCCATTTATGCATATCTCGAAATCTTAAAACGCCTGGAATGGTCAGTATTGCCGCGCACGAGGCAGTCTCCTACATGCCAATAGAGACCATTCCACAGGCCTTGAGTGCAGTATCCCTTACGGAGAACTCCTTGGTCACGCTGGAATTGCCGTGACGACTCCATCTTTCAAGAGGAAAAGGCTACAGTGATACAGCAATTTAGAGATAGGGGGTGCCTTTATTATGCACTAGCTGAAGCCATACACTAAGCCGAGCAACTGTTGGCTCCTTAAGTTGATGACAAAGACAAACAAGGTGATACCATCGGAATCATTACTGCCTGAAGTTGTGAAACCATGGAGGTGAACCAAATTTTGAAACATAATTGGAACATTCTTCCTTTTAATGATTGTCTTGGTCAGAGACTAGATTTCAATCCTTCCATTACTTTTAGAAGATCTAAATCCTTGAAAGACTCCAAGGTTAGGAGCCACTTAGAGCAAGAAGTAAAACACACTGGGAACAGTGCCAAAATGGTTACTATAAAACCCAGAACTGCAAGATATGGAGAAATAAAAAAGAATGTGCCAAAGTGCGCCACACCCTGCACTAGAGAAATGTTACGGAACAGGAAATGCATCACATGTACAGCTTCCTTTAATGTGAATGTTCTCACTTGCCCCTGCTACAAGTGGTATGTAGGCAGCACTATTTTTTGTGCGAATATCTATGTACTAGAACACAAAAGAGCTCTAACGAAGAGAGATCAAATACACCCTATTGCCAGACATTTTGAACAGTACCATGATAGTAGGTGCGACTGAAAGAACAAATTTGCACTATATATGTACAGGAAATCTGATTCATTTTTCCAATAGTAGTTTGAGCCATTACATTCATGACGTAATTTCACACCTCCACTGCTGGTAATACCATGCATCTGTTATAGTAGCAAGAGTTACACAGCAAATAATTGAAAAAAACCTAGCCTCTAGGGTAAATCCAGAAATATTTTATCATGGGCAGATTAGTGCTCTTGATACGTTTTGTGGAAGTTGCTAAGTCGGGACAGGTGAACCATTGTGGATAGCTGTATCTTGTCCCTGCCATCACAGACTGCCATGTAGGAGCATGGGAGACATTCCGGGGGAAGACATGGACAAGGTCACGAAATGACGGGCATTTATTTTCAAATCTACTTAGTATTCAGGTGCTCACACATTAAGTGAAAAGAAAGCGTGATGTGAATAGTGATAGTGAATTTTTAAAAAGACATCGCATTGACAACAATATAGTTGAAATCCACAAATAATTTATACAAAGTGAGTGGAGTTCATGTTGTAGGGTGGTCCACTATCACTATCACTATTCACATCACGCTTTCTTTTCACTTAATGTGTGAGCACCTGAATACTAAGCAGATTTGAAACAAAATGCCCGTCATTTCTTGACCTTCTTGACCCTGTGTAGATCCTTTTCTTGCTCCTAAGGAATTTAACCTCATACATGTAGAAAGTAGTGCCCCCTTCTGGGTCACCATTCTCATTTTCTGGACCTTTTTGAGGCCTCAACTAAATTAATTTCATATAATTAAACATCAGTGCCCTTCTCCGGGCCACCTTTTTGCTTTGGACCTTCAAGGCCACCCCTGAACCATTGTTCTTTAAAGATAGTCTCTGCACTCGGGCAGAATCTCTGCACTGATCCGCCACGAGTACAGAAACTCAGCACTCGTAATTTTACTACTCATAAGTATCTTTGTGAATCAGGACCTCCACGTCAAATACAAATAGAAAGTGGCTTTGTATGGTGTAACACCTTGAAAAATACAGTAGGAAGAGATTTTACATTATGAGATGTCTGACAAATAACATAAAAAGGACTGTATATCATTTAACATGGATAGACTTTCTTCCACAGATCTCTCATCCAGGTGGGGCTATATAGGTCTGGTTTTCATTGTGTACATTTCTAGTTTTATATTGATGCCATGTGCTCAAGAACATCTGCTGTGCTCCCACTACAGTCATAGACAGCTTTCAGACGTTGGCCTGAACCATCCAGCGGAGAATTAACAGGAATTGTTACACAACCTCTAAAAAATACTTGACTCTTAGCTTGATAGCTCTTACTGTTGTATTCTAAAACGAAAAATATATGCAGATATCCATCATGACAAAGTAATGCACAAAAGCTCCAGATGGGTAAAAACTTAAACACTTTTTAGAGTGTGGAAAATGAAATTCAGCAATATAGGTGTTAGCAAGATGCGTAAATGCAGTATGTTTGACGCCCTTCTCATGTATTTTTGAATATTCACAGTCAGAGTGGCGAAAAAAAACGGAAGGCTGTTTTGTGAGGTATCCAAAGGGGCAAGATGCCATTAGCTACATCAAATATCTCATCATCTCACCCACTTTGAGTTATGTTTTCCTTGATAGGACTGTTGAAGGATTTGAGGGCTGTGAATTCTATTCTTACCTTTGATGTAAAAGACATCCAACTAGCCATAACAGATGTCACAGCCACCATCCAATAATTACTCTTGCCATCGCCAATAGCAAGTTTGTATACAGGGTTGAAAAACAGAAGGAAACACCCAAAATTAAATAGTAAGGGAACCAAATATTTCTGCTTTAAGAAAAGGAGTAAATCCGTGCAAATGACACTTATGTAAGCTCAATGTGGATTTGCTCCATTTACTTGTGCAGGAGTGCAGTCTGTAGGCACGCCCACCCTCACATGCAGGGTTATTTAAAACCAGGATCAACGTGTCTGCGCAGCTCTGATGAGCACATGTGAGTCTGTACTTTGCTATCTGCAAATCACCTTCTGCAATTTTATTTTTTGTAGGCATTGAGTGATTTAGTCACTCAGTGCCGGTAACTACGGAGTTGCCTGGCTCCACCACTCTCTCCTGAGTGCCATCTTGAAAGGGTCAAGTGCCCTATTTTAATCATTTTATGGTTCTATGTTCGCATTTTTTAGGTTCTTAATACTATTTTCCAGTACTTTCCCTCACTGGGGAGCCTGTGTAGGGCAAGCAGGGTTGCTGGATTTGCTCCCATTTACTTTGCCCACCGACTTTTAGGCTTTTGCTCCAATGCCGGAGTGTAGACATACCCACCCTCACATGCAGGGTTATTTAAAACCGGGATAAGCGTGTCCGTGAAGCAGACGCGCTTTGCGGGCGCACCGCTGGCGCATCAAAGGCATGCCAAAGGCAAGCCCGTCTGTGCTTGTCCGCACCCTGAATGCGCCGAGCGCCGGAACCCCTGCCGGTTTTCTTCCAGACCTCAGTGGCTGAATCAGTTTTTTCAGGTAAGGAACTTCTAGTCCTTAACAGCTGCACGACAACTGCAGTTGCTTCAATATGCCCTCTCTCTGATCAGGAAACAGCGAGAGCTGTAAAGGTTGTGGATTCGGTCTCTCTGTGTCGTCCCCGCCGCCTAGCCTTCTTACCCTGTGCCCTGAACCAAATTTAAAAAACAAGTCAATCCTGTACTGCTGTGCTCTTATTAACACGCGCTTGTTGGTAAAGCACGCAATTGAAATGGCTGATGTAATTGATTCACAAAAGCCTAATATTATTTTTATCACGGAAACATGGACAAACAGCACCTCGACTCCAGAACTGTTAACTGCTATCCCCACGCGATACACCATGCACAGACTGGACCGCCCGCTCAAAAGAGGAGGGGGGCTCGGAGTTATATATAGAGAAAAGATTATGGCAGTGAAGCTCTATCCTTTTGGTTTAAATTAACCTAGAAGAAATCTTTTAGAGGGCATCTCATCTATCACCCACCAGGCCCCAAAGTAATTTCCTTAACTCCATTAGCGCCCTTCTAGGAGATGAATGCTGTAATATGGACTTTACAGTCCTTGGAGATTTAAATTTCCACCTGAAGTCTCAAAAAGATAAAGATACCACAGCGCTACTAGAAATTATGAATGTTTTCGGTCTACCCCAACTAGTACAAAATGCTACCCACATTGCTGGCCACACACTAGATGCCATTCTCTCTAATAATAAATCCATCGCTGATCTATATCTTCTACTGCTCTCTTGGTCGGATCATTACACCATTTTCTTTTGAGTTAAGTTTCACTGAGTCAATAGCAGATCCTAATAAAATATAGGTACAACCTACTACAGAGCATGGACCAATATAGATTGCAAACAACTACAGCTACAACTTATGGAATCCCTCCCTCCCCCCATGGACAATCCTGAGCTAGCTACCCAGGTTAATCTAAATTGGCTAGACAATGCGTTCCGCCTAACAGTGCCTACAAAGGAGGTCAATCAATGTAGAAAAATGCCTTCTGCACCTTGGTTTTCTAAAGCCCTCTGGCTAGAAAAACAAAGCTGCAGGCGACAAGAGAGGAAATGGAGATTTCAGTATGAGTCTCATGAAAGGAAACACACAGACTTTCTTTATCCAAATACAAAGCCCTCCTGGCCAAAGAAAAAGCAACATTATTTACTTCCCAAATTGAATCCTCCAAAACTCTGCTCGAGAACATTTCCAGGTAATTAACAAGCTAACAAAGCAACCACAAATAAAAGGAGCCTGTAATAGTCAAACCTTCTGTGACACCATCGGCCAACATTTCAGGAAGAAAGTCGACCACATTTATAATTTATTAAACCACCCTAATAGCTGAAATCCACAAGTGGCCAACAACATTGAGAACAACAATATGACCAATGACATTTCCCGATCCTCTCTCAGACCAACTGTACACCAGTTACGGCATCGCAGATTGAGAATCTCATCCAGACCACCCAATCTGGATCCCCAGATGATCCTTGCCCCCTTCAGTGCTCAAATCCCTCCCAGAACCAATAGCCAAGGCTTTGGCAAGCATCTTCAACTCCTTGTTTAACACAGGTATTTTCTCACTTGGAAGAGGGCTTCCATTCTTCCTCTTTCAAAAAAAGCCAGTCTTGACCTAGAAGATCCCGCCAACTACCGACTCATTTCCAGACTCTCCTTCTGAGCTAAAATAATAGAAAAAATCATGAATAGTCAATTGACTCAATTCATTAAAGAGAATAATCTTCTAGACCTTATGCAATTTGAGTTCAGATCAGAACACAGTACCGAGACGGCTCTAATTAAAGCCAGCAATAAACTCAGGATAATTTTGGACGAAGGAGGAACGGCTGCTCGGATCCTGTTGGATCTTTCTGCAGCTTTTGATGCTGTGGACCAGCAAACCCTAATCTCTCGCCTGGAGACCTTAGGCATAAAAAGTATGGCTCTGAAGTTACTAAAATCCTTCTTAAATAACAGGGAAAATATGGTGAAATTGGGTACTTCCAGCTCCAATATCTTCTCCCTGCCTTGTGGAGTGCCGTGGGGATCTTTGCTCAGCCCCACCCTTTTTAACTCATATGTAACTGAACTTGCCCCTCTGATTCAATCTTTTGGTTTTTCTATCACCTCTTACACGGATGATACACATATTGTTCTATCTGCCTCAAATGATGCTAGTTACAGCAGCCTGCAAATTCACAACTATATGAGAGAAATTGGTACATGGATGAGCAGACACTGCCTCAAATTGAGCTCTGAAAAAACAGAGGTGATCCTCCTGGGAAACAATCTCAAATTCTGGTCCACTGCCAGCTGGCCATCAGAAATGGGCAAGCTTCCCTCACCTACCCTCAAAGCCAAGTGTCTTGGGGTGATTCTATGATGACAATCGAAATCTAAGCAAGCAAATTAATGCAGTCCTAGCATCCTCTTATAATACTCTTAGAATCATAAAGAAAATTCTGCATTTTCTCCCCACTAACTTCAGGAAAATAGTTAAATCTTCCTTAATCCTTTCCAAATTGGATTACTGTAATGGCCTATATATCAATCTTCAGGCACAATATATCAAGAAACTTCAGGTACTGCAGAACTCTGCTGCAAGATTACTTCCTGGTCTTTCTAAACACCACTCAGTCTCCCAAGCCATCAAAGATTTACACTGGCTGATGGCTGGGAATCGTATTAAATTCAAGGCTCTCTGCCTTGCATTTAAGGCCTTGCATGATACAGGACCAGCATTTTTGAGACAAGCCATATCATGGTACATCCCTAATTGAAACCTCAGTTCAATGAGAGTTTAAAAAGCTACCACCTTCAGGTATAAAAAAAAACAAATGGGGTGGAAGCAGCTTCGTTTTTGGAGCAACCAAACAGTGGAATCTCCTGCCAATACACATCAGATCGGCCTCATGTCTACAGGTTTTCAGAAGGCTCCCTAAAATCTGGCTTTTTAATCTTTAGATTCCTCCTTCCTCGCATATTCTCTCTGCCAAGCTAGTGCTAAGACACCCTTGGGTATACGATGCGCTCTACAAATCTTCTAACATAACATTGACAACGGTGTATTCCTGAAAAACTGTTAATTTCACAGATTTTCACAACTACTCCTAATATTATTTGAGAATTACAAGAAAGTCTAAAATTGTTTGTAAATGTAGCAGGAACCGTTGGGGAAGTAAAATTCCAACTTTCTAAGAAGCCCCTTTGTGAAGTAGACCTTTTGTGACAACCGTAGTAAGAATAGATGCTAACTCCACTTCCAGTTTCCTTACTTTGAAACGGACACCGACACAAAGGCTGGATTTTGAATTAGTTCTGAAATTATTTATTTTGCTGTTACGCGTTTCGGCATTTCCTGCCTTGCTCACACAACCAAGAATAGAATAGATATTCTGCACTGAAAAGACCATAATAAATTCTGAAAGATTAATTCTGATAGGTGAATGTAGGAAACGTAATATATTACGAAGCTAAGAAAAAAAATTGAAGGGAATCGTAAAGAGTCATAGAAAAAGCTAGAATGTAAGAGCTAACTAATTAACAGAGCGCTTTACGACCAAGAGTAGTCGGATACAACAATAATATATGAAGATGTATGCAACAATATAGCTCGCGTCTCTGAATGTTGCTCCTTTGTATTTTTCCAAAATAAATCCTAAATTCTACTCTGTTTGTTTTTTAAATTATTTTAATGGATATCAAAGGATTGCTTCTAGGGGCATTGCATTTTGTAACATTAATACTATATAATTATAAACATGAAAGATAAATAATTTTATGCAATGTTCCCTTTCAGATGCTGTAGCACAAGAATGATAATGAAGACTCTGTCCGAAGGTTCAGAGATGACCAGCAGCATAATTAGGAAATACATCTTCTGAAAATTATTTTGAGACATATTTGCACGAAAGAAACAAGGACTGAAAAGAAAACATTGAAAAGACCAACAATGAATCAACCCATTCCATATCTTGGAAACCTCTCAACCTTTCTGAATTTATCTGGAAATAATCAAACGGATCTGACATATGACTCGGTTGAATGTCAAATGCCATTAGCCATGGTTTTTGTCTTGGCTCTTGTATATGGTGCCGTCATTATTCTTGGGCTGTCTGGCAACCTGGCCTTGATAATTATCATCCTAAAGCAAAAAGAAATGCGCAATGTTACAAATATCCTCATCGTCAACCTCTCCTTTTCTGACCTCATGGTCACGATCATGTGCCTCCCCTTCACGTTGGTGTACACTCTGATGGACCACTGGATCTTCGGGGAGGTTATGTGCAAGATGAATCAATTTGTGCAGTGTGTCTCTGTGACGGTGTCTGTTTTCTCTTTGGTCCTTATTGCTGTCGAACGGCATCAACTCATCATTAACCCAAGAGGTTGGAGACCAAATAACAGACATGCCTGCATTGGGATTGGTCTAATTTGGGTTCTTGCCTTTGTGTCGTCTTTGCCCTTCATGATGTATCAGGTCTTAACAGACGATCTCTTTGTCAATGTAACCATTGACATTTGGAAGGGCAATTTTGTGTGCATGGATGAATTTCCTTCAGAGACTTTGAGACTGTCTTTTACAACAGCCCTTGCCGTTATACAATACTTTGGACCCCTTTGTTTCATATTTATTTGCTACGTCAAGGTAAGATTATGAATACATTCTTTAAATTTGGTTATAATTATTGTATGTGCCCGAAGATCAATAAGTATGTCTAATAATCATTTTCGTTAACCCATTCGTTAGTTTATACCTATATTTCGGGGGATTGAACATCTATGTAATACAGCGGCAAAACTGGTGTTTGGTATGTGAATTAAATTAAGTTTAATATGTTTCACAGTTTATAGGTGTTTTGTCAAATACTATTAGTCTCACTCAAAAGTCTTTAAAATACTAGTTGTCTCTTCCACAAAGATGTATCCCTTTGTAAATTAGTCTCGACAAATGAAATCAGTCCTATCGTACAGAGCCCTAATGTATATTCATTTCACAAAACAAAATGGCAAAATTCACAATATTTTCCATGTAAGTGTTCGACATATATTTAACCGTGTGCAACACAAGCAGACATTCGGCATAAATGAATTATGACTGGGTTGGAAAAGCGGGTGTGTCTTGTGACATCACATGGGAATAGCCAAGGGTACACTGTGCAAATATGGATGACAGGCATAAAGTTGTAATGCCTTGGGAATTTACACGTGTTTAGGAATGCATTATGTACACTTTAAGAACACACAACTTCCCCCTACCTAGACATGGCATACGCTGCACTTAAATTGGAATGAAACAGCGCCAACCCAACACTGATATACGAGACAGTTGTATTCTTTGCATTTACTCTTTCTTGAAAAACATGGGTGGAAACCCGAGTTTAGCAAAGAAAAACGAAAGTTCGGCACTTGAGGGTGCAAAAGAATCAATCTAATCAATCAATCAATCAAACTGGATTTGTAAAGCACTGCTATTCAGCCGTGAGGGTATCCAGGCAGTGAGAGCCATGCTGCTCATTTGGAATCAGTTGAACAACCATGTCTTGAGTCCCTTTCTGAAGTCCTTAAAAGAGTGTGAGGTCTGGAGGTGGAGGCTGTTCTAGGGCTTCATAGCGAGGTAGGAGAAGGAGCGTCTTCCACTGTTGCTTCAGTGGATGTGGGGGGGGTTTGAACAAGGTAGAGGGAGGTGGAGCGCAGGTGTCTGGAGGGTTGGTGGAAGATCAGGCAGTGGTTGATGTATGCTGGTCCTTGATTTTGCAGGGCTTTGTAGGCGTGGGTCAGCATCTTGAATTGACATCTCTTGTGGACGGGAAGCCAGTGGAGTTTCTTGAGGTGTGTGGTGATGTGGGTCCATTTAGGCAGATCGAGACTAAGTCTTGCCTCTGAGTTCTGTATGGTCTGCAGTCTCTTCAGGAGATGAGTGGTAATCCTACATAGAGTGCTTTGCCGTAGTCCAAGCGGCTAGTGACAAGGGCATGAGTGATGCTATGCCTAGTGTTGACTGGGAGCCATGTGAAGATCTTTCAGCTCATGCGAAGAGTGAGGAAACAAGCGAAAGAGACTCTGTTGAACTGTTTTTTTTAATGGTGAATTTGCTTTCTAGGATAATGCAGAAGTTCTGGGTGTGGTCTGGGGGAGTGGTTCAGGATCCATGTTCAGCAGACCATCAAGAGTAATTCCAGAGGGGGGTGTTGTTCCCAAAGATCAGTAATTCTGTTTTGTCTGTGTTAAGTTTGAAGCAGTTGCTTTGCATCCAGTCGGTGATGCTAGTCATGCACAGATGGAATGTTGGCCCTCATGGTGGATGGGTCTTCTAACAGAGAGGATACGCTGGATGCCGCCTGCATAGTATATGATGTTCAGTCCATGGATTCTGACGATGTTGGCCAGGGGGGCATGTAGGTGTTAACCAGCATAGGGCTGAGGGACAAGCCTTGAGGGATGCCACAGATGGTGTTCTTGAGTTCCAAGGTGGAAGGTGGATCCTCTGGGTTCTTCCGGTGAGGAAGGATGCGATCTATTTGAGGGTGCCCTCTTGGATTCCGATTTGATGAAGCCTCTTGATCAGGATGTGGTGTGATACAGTGTTGAAGGCTGCTGAGAGATTGAGGAGGATCAGGGTGGGCATTTCTCCACGGTCTAGGTGGGTACAGATGTCATTGGTGGCTGCAACTAGGGCAGTTTCAGTGCTGTGGTTCGTATGGAATTTGGATTGCGATGAGTCCAGGAGATCATTGTTCTCCAGATATTCTGTGAGTTGGCGGTTGATGGCCTTTTCAAGGACTTTGGCAGGAAAGGGGTGCAAAGAGATGGGCAGGTAGTTCTTGAGCTCGTTAGGGTCAGGGGACAGTTTGTTGAGGAGGGATTTCACTGCAGCATGTTTCCATTCTTCTAGGAATGTGGCCAAGTTGATGGATGTGTTGAAGATGGCGGTAAGTTTGTTGCTGGTGGTCCTGTTTCCAAGGTTGAACATATGATGGGGACAGAGGTCCGTGGCTGCTCTTGAGGGGAATGAGTGCATGATGGCTGTAGTGCTCTTAGTGGTGGGCTGGACCCACGCGGTGATCTAGTGGTCAGAGTTTGCATCTGTGGAAGCGAGGAGCCTAAGGATGTCGGCAGTTTCGGGTTTGAAGTGTTTGTAGATCGTTGAGATCTTGTTCTGGAAGAAGTCCACCAGGGTGTCACAGAGTTCTTCGGTAGGGGTGATGATATTTTCAGTTGCTGAGGGGTTGGAGATCTCCTTGATGATGCTGAAGACTTCTTTGCTGTGGTTGGAACTGGTTTTGATGCGGTCAACTAGGGTGTTCTTTTTTGTCTCTTTCAAGAGTTGGTGGTAGTGGTTGAGCGATGTTTTGAAGGTGGTGCGGTCTGTGGGTTCCTTGCTGGTGTGCCATTTCCTTTCTAGTCACTTACAGTTGCATTTTGTAGTTCTCAGTTCTGTGGTGTACCAACTGGCATGTCTGGTGGATCTCTTGAGTTTGGTAAGATTGATATGGCAACTCTGCAGGCGCAGTCAGTAATCCAGGCAGTGAAGTTCTTGGCAACCTATCAAAGGTTGGTTGTGGTGTCAGGGTGAGAAGTGTTGAGGGCGTTGGTCCACTGGTCTTCAGTTACTTTGCTTCAACTGCGGTGTGGGGTTCTTGGTGCTACTGTGATGGTGAAGTGGACTGTTCAGTGGTCCTCCAGGTGAGCTTGGTGACATGGCTGTACTTGACTCTGTTGTTGGCTGTAAAAATAGGGTCAAGCATGTGTCCTGGTTGTGTGTGGGGTTGGTGACTGGTTGGGTGAGGTGGATGTTATTCATGGTATCGAGGAGGATGGCTGTGTTGGCGTTGTTAGGGTCATTGAGGTGAAAATTGAGGTCTCCGAGAAAGATGTAGTGCTTGGTGTTGATGACTTGTGGTGCAATTAATTCAGGGATGGCATCTCAGAAGTGGGGGTGTGGTCCTGGAGGTGAGGGTATGTAGTTGAGGGTGCCTCTGATGGTATTTTTGCCATCTGTTTTGAGCTGGAAGATAAGCTGTTCCACGATCGGGGTGGTGTAGTATGCGGCAGTGGTGCAGTGGATGGTTTCTTTGTGGATGATGGCGAGTTCACCTCCGTGTTTGTTGATGTGGTCCTGGTGCGCTATCTTGTAGCAATTGGGCATGACTGTCACGAGGTCAGTTGCGAATGGAGGGTTGAGCCAGGTCTTGGTGAGGAAGACGACGTCGGGGTGAAGTCGGTGATGGTGTCCCAGATCTCGGTGGTGTGTTTGCAGAGTGGGTGTTGAGCAGGAGGCAGTGAAGTTATCCAGGAGCAGTCATGGTTGGTGTGGTGGTGGCGGCTGCATGTAAGAGTGCCCCTGTGTTGCAGGAGAAGAGACAGTGGTGGCATGAGAAAGGTCCTACTGTTGAGTGTGGAGAGGTGTGACAGCAGTTGTTATTGCGGAGTCTGGAGTCCAGGGCAATGAGGTCTGCACTGGTGTAGTTGTGGGTGATGGGAGATCCAGAGTTTCTGGCACTGGGTATGGTCCAGGCAGGGACGGGTGAAAACAGGCTTGCCTTTGGCACGCAGGCAATGCGACTGCGCTATGGCCTCCATTAAGTAGGTCCTGGGAGGGGGATGAGGTGTTGGGTGGGATTAGCAAGTGGTGGGAAGCACAAGAGGAAAAAACAGCAGGAATGGTGGAAAAAATGCATAGTTATTGCTTAGCACATGACTTAACCCATGCCCAAGCTATCAACAAGTTGGCCATAGTCCTCTGATTAATGTCAATCCTGACAATACGATTTGAACATGTTCCAGACCCAAATCTCCTTTGTAAAATAAAACACTGCACATAAAGCATAGCAGCTTTAGAATGTGACCCAACCCTTGGATAGAGCTTTACAGGCAAAATGTGAGTGAAGCACATTTCACGTTATGAAAATCACAACAATTTTATCATATTAAATATAGGAGCAACTATAAATACCATTGCATAAATGTTTGATTTTGGCAGAATGATCCTTAAAGCATCACCGTCAATGTTTTAATTCGACTAAATCCCAGACTGTACTGAGGTTGTAAAAAGGCTGTGAACGATTCTGTGGTGGTAAAGAACCTATACATTTTAAGCCATATCCAATTCACGATTATTCTCTAGCTCATGCTATCAGTAGAACATGTGGGCACATTAATTGAATTTTGTGAAAGCTGAGGATAAAATGTACAGGCCTTCAGGCAAAAAACAGAAGACATTAATGTGTGACTGTTTCCCTGCTGCACAGACATGCAGTGTTCTCTTTAAGGATCTAGGCCTCCATCTTTTTATCTCACCTGGCCAACTGCTCAGCTTTGGCTTTTCTAAGGTGAAAATGCAAGGAAGGGGCTCAAGTTGTGCGAAAGAAAGGCCAAGATTATCCACCTCTCAACAGTTGACTGTGATTTAGAATAGTTACAACACATTCCAGAGTGTTCAACTCCACCTTTGGCCATCATTTTGTTTTCAATAGGACCACATTTGTGAGGGAGTGGTATGCTACTGACTGATATGGTATTGTTTTGGTCATCTTGAATATTTGAGTTGAGTGATATTATATTGTTCATCATTAGTCAACCTATGCCATTTTATCTACAAGTTTTGTTCCTATCACTAAAGGCAATTGGAAATCCCTATATAAGGGTGATAAGAATTAGGCTAATGTTGGTGCTTTCTGAGTTACAGTTTTCTGTGCATGCTCGGAGGTGCTGAAACGCATTGGAGAATGGCACAATAACTGGTGATCTTCATGACCATGGATAAAATGCTGCTTGTTTGTAGCATGCAGGTTGTAGCCTCTCTTCTCTGTTCACATGCATTGATGTGTTTCTGTGGGTAAGGAGGCAATGTTTACAGAATGGAATAAAGGATTCAGTTGGTGTGTGGCTTGTATATTGGCAGAAAGTGGGATGTGACTTTGCTATGGTTCTGAGTATGCTGGACGTTGCATTGTGATGATTTTTTAAGGCAGCTAATAAACCAAGGCTGTCACTGACTGTTATTTCATGCTTTGGCTCCTGTCTATGTAAATTATGGATGGAAAATATGAATACAACTAATAATATTTGTTTTAGTTGAGGGTGCACAGGTCAGTTCTCTATAACCACTGGCATATATTCCTGTAGGTGACTATTAGAGGTTTCTGTCATGCAATCCTGTGCTGGGGGCCTGATTCGCAGAACTAACTTACGTCAAAAACGTAAAGTTAGTACTTTTTGGTATTCACAGAATACACTTACTCATTTTGGTATTCACAGAATGAATTTACTCATTTCGGTATTCACAGAAGTTAGTAGTCCTAACTTTAGGACTCCTAAATGCCTTCTGTGAATACCGAAAGTCTTAAAGTTAGGCTTTTCTCAGTTTAGGAGTAGTAAAGTTAGGACTCCTAACTTTACTACTCCTAAACTGAGAAAAATCCTAACTTTAAGACTTTCGGTATTCACAGAAGGCATTTAGAAGTCCTAAAGTTAGGACTCCTAACTTTACTACTCCTAAACTGAGAAAAATCCTAACTTTAAGACTTTCGGTATTCACAGAAGGCATTTAGGAGTCCTAAAGTTAGGAGTCCTAACTTTACTACTCCTAAACTGAGAAAAATCCTAACTTTAAGACTTTCGGTATTCACAGAAGGCATTTAGGAGTCCTAAAGTTAGGACTACTAACTTCTGTGAATACCGAAATGAGTAAGTTCATTCTGTGAATACCAAAATGAGTAAGTGTATTCTGTGAATACTAAAAATTACTAACTTTACGTTTTTGACGTAAGTTAGTTCTGTGAATCAGGCCCGCTGTGTGTAAATTCAGTTTGTGATGGTGGTGCACAAGTTAATTTATGTTCAGCTCAAGAGGAAAGTTTATGGGAAACAGCCTTTACAACGCAGTCTTTACAATAACATGCCTTTACCATCCATCCTTTACCACGCAATGCCTTTACCACACAGTGCCTCTACCATGTGTGCCTTTACCATGAATATGCCTTTCCAACGCATGCCTTTACAATGAAAGGTTACTATATTTAAAGTGTGTTTGTATATATATATATATATATGTATATATATATATAAAAGTTATAATATATATATATGTATATATATATATATATATATTATCTACTGGCGGTCGCCAGTAGATAGTTATAGTTACAACCTATTATCCATAGGAAATCCGCGACATTCTATTTGAAATAACGTTGGCGCCGGTTGACGAATCTTCGTGAAAGTTTCCAACTTGTTGGGCGCTCCGCTCCGCTCCTACCCTGAAAGTCTCGGGGTGATACGTGAAGCGGGGGCCGAGAAAAAGGGGGTCCCAAAACGCGTTTTCCCCATTCATTTTTCCATAGGAACCTTTAGTCGCAGCTACAGCCCGAACTGCTGAACGGAATTACACCAAATTTGGCAAAGAGGTAGTCCTTGGTTCAGACTGGTGCCTTTTGCTTAAATGGTGTAAATCCGTTCAGTAGTTCCTGAGAAAATCAAAAGTAAAAGTACATATATATCTATGGGCGCGTCGGATACGCGTACCCTCAGCGCACCCTGCGCGCACCGTCCCGATCACGAGCTGCATGCTAATTGGCTGTCAGCTGGCTGTCAACATTCCAATTCAGGAAGTGTTGGCAGCCATTTTGTCCCTCGGTAGAACCGAGGGACAGAAACAAGTGCGCAAAGCGCAAAAAGGGGGCAGGGTAGAAACACCCTGACCCCTAGGTCTGCTCAGGGGTCCCACAAGGACCCCTGGGCAGAAAAGATTTTTTTTTTTAAATCGGCGGGATGCGCTTAGGGTGCGCGTATCCCGCCGAGAAAAAAAGAAACAAGTGTGCAAACGCACAAAGGGGGCAGGGTAGAAACACCCGAACCCCTAGGCCTGCTCAGGGGTCCCACAAGGACCCCCTGGGCAAAAAATCATTTTTTTAAAAAAATCGGCAGGATGCGCTCAGGGTGCGCGAATCCTGCCGAAAAAAAATCGAAGCGAGCTCTCCCGCGCTTCGATTGTATTTTGCCCCGGGTGGCCCAAGTCCCGGGGGCATGGTGGGGGTTTAATTTTATGTGTGGGGGCCTCAAAGGGCCCCCAAGCCCGGGACCGCCACCCCCGGGGCTTTCTTTTAAAATGGTGCGGGAGGGCTCTGAGCCTCCCGCAGCCCCGGGGACCACCACCTCCCGGGGCTTTTTTTAAAATTAAACAACCTGTGTGGGGGGCCCCAGCCCCCACACGCCCGGGACCGCCACCTCCCGGGGCACTAACAAATTAAAATGGGGGTCCGTTTGGACCCCCGAAGCTCCAGGGACCACCACCTCCCGGGGCTGTGCTGATGTAGGGAGGGGCCGCGCGGCCCCCTCCTGGAGCCCTTGATGGCCCTGGGGACCGCCACCCCCAGGGCCGGCTCCTGCAGTGTCCCGGGTGCCTACCCCGGGACACTGTAGTTTGCTATGGCAGGACGGGAGCCTCGCGGCTCCCGTCCTGCCATAGCAAACTGCTTGGATATTGGAAGAGAGAGCAGGAAACTCTCTTCCAATATCCAAAGCGATTGCTTTCCACATGGGGAGCAGCATGTCAGCTGCTCCCCATGTGGAACAACAATGCCGGCTCCCAAGGGACGTGGGGAGCCGGCGGGACTGTGGGGGATTGGGGACCCCCACAGTCCCCAACGGAGAGGGCCAGCCCCGGGGGATGGGGTCCCGGGGCAAGTAGTGGCCCGGGAGGGGGCCACGCGGCCCACCTCCCCAAAAAGAACAAAAATTTTTTTTTTAAAAGGAAAGGCCGGCCCCGGGGGATGGGGTCCCCGGGCCTTAAAATCTGCCAGAGGAGGGGGCCACGCTGCCCCCTCAAAAAATAAATATAGAGGCCATGCCCCGGGGAATGGGTCCCGGGGCCAATACAGGCCAAGGGAAGGGGGCCACGTGGCTCCCTTCCCGTTTTTTTAAAGGTAATTTAAAAAAGGGGTAAGGCCCTGGGGGATGGGGTCCCCAGGGCCCAAAAAAGAAAAGGAAGGGGGCTACACAGCCCCCTTCAGGGAGAAAATCTTTTTTTTTTTTTTTAAACGATCGGGCCCGCAGGCCCCGCCCCCTTCCTTCACCACTCTGCAAACGCGCCCTGGCGCGTTTGCAGAGAGGGAACGAATTCCCTTGAATACTGGGGGTCCCTGGGGGCCAACTAGCCCACCAGGTACCTCCAGTATGCGCCAGAGGGCTGCCTTGCAGAGAGGTTTACAGAGGCCACGCCCTTTTACACCTCTCTGCAACGCAGCTCTGTGGCGCTTTGGAGGTATATGGTGGGCTAGTTGGACTCCGGGGACCCTCAGGATTCAAGGGACTTAATCCCCCAACTTAAAACGCGCCACGGGCGCGTTTGCACAGTGGTGAAGGGAGGGCGGGGCTTCAGGTGACATGTGTGCAAACAGGCCTCGTGGCGCGTTTTAAGATGGGGAATTAAATTCCCTTCAATCCTGAGGGTCCCTGGGGGCCAACTAGCCCGACAGGTACATCCAGAAAGCGCCACAGAGCTGCGTTGCAGAGAGGTGTAAAGGGGTGTGGCCTCTCTACACGTCTCTGCAACGCAGCCCCTGGCGCATATTGGAGGTTCCTGGTGGGCTAGTTGGCCCCTAGGGACCCTCAGGATTCAAGGGGACTTAATCCCCCAACTTAAAACGCGCAACGGGGCGCGTTTGCACAGATGTCACCTGAGGCCCCGCCCCTCCCTTCACCATTGTGCAAATATTCCTCTAAAATCAGCCGAAATATGAATTCCGATTTACTCACCTGTTATCAGGAGAGACCTCAGTGCTGCATCTTTCAGCCCAGTACTGGTCCTGAAAAGTAATTTTAACCGTACTTACCGGTAACTTGAATTTCCTTCATAGGCTAACATTGACTGGTTTCACTTGGAAATTCTTCAAAGTGTGGAGTTTTGGAACTTTAAAATATTCCTCTAAAATCAGCCGAAATACGAATTCCGATTTACTCACCTGTTATCAGGAGAGACCTCAGTGCTGCATCTTTCAGCCCAGTACTGGTCCTGAAAAGTAATTTTAACCGTACTTACCAGTAACTTGAATTTCCTTCCTAAGGCTAACATTGACTGGTTTCACTTGGAAATTCTTCTAAGTGTGGAGTTTTGGAACTTTAAAATATTCCTCTAAAATCAGCCGAAATACGAATTCCGATTTACTCACCTGTTATCAGGAGAGACCTCAGTGCTGCATCTTTCAGCCCAGTACTGGTCCTGAAAAGTAATTTTAACCGTACTTACCGGTAACTTGAATTTCCTTCATAGGCTAACATTGACTGGTTTCACTTGGAAATTCTTCTAAGTGTGGAGTTTTGGAACTTTAAAATATTCCTCTAAAATCAGCCGAAATACGAATTCCGATTTACTCACCTGTTATCAGGAGAGACCTCAGTGCTGCATCTTTCAGCCCAGTACTAATCCTCAAAAGTAATTTTAGCCGTACTTACCAGTAACTCGAATTTCCTTGCATAGGATATCATTGCCTGCTTTTTGCTGAAAAAGTTTCTAAGTGTTGATTTTGGAACTTTAAAATATTCCTCTAAAATCAGCCGAAATCCGAATTCTGATTTACTCACCTGTTATCAGGAGAGACCTCAGTGCTGCATCTTTCAGCCAAGTACTGATCCTCAAAATTAATTTTAACCGTACTTACCGGTAACTTGAATTTCCTTCATAGGCTAACATTGACTGGTTTCACTTGGAAATTCTTCTAAGTGTGGAGTTTTGGAACTTTATAATATTCCTCTAAAATCAACCAAAGTACGAATTCCAATTTACTCACCTGTTATCAGGAGAGAACCCAGTGCTGCATCTTTTAGCCCAGCACTGACCCTGAAAAGTAATTTTACCCGTACTTACCAGTAACTTATATTTTCTAACATAGGAATCCATTGTCTGGTTTTCAGCAGAAAACTTTCAAAGTGTCGATTTTCACAAACTACAAATATTCCTTAAAAATCGCCTGTATGACTTAAACGCATTCATTCAACTGTTTACAGGAGATGCACCAGTGCTGGATCCAGGATCCAACACTGAGTAAGAAAAAGTAACGATAACAGTTTTTACCTGCTAAGTGAATTTCCTTCCATAGGATAACATTGGTGATTCTATGAGAAAAAGTTTCTAAGTGTCAACTTTTAAAGTACAATAATATTCCTTAAAAATCACGACTGTAACCAAAACGCTTTTACTCAACTGTTTACAGGAGATGTGCCAGGACTGAATCTAGGATCCAGTCCTGTGGTTAGAAAAGTAATCCATAAAGTAACTAATTGCATTTAACTAGAAATTCACATTGAGCTGAATGTTGCATTGTGTTTGAAAATGTGTTGCACATTGCAACAACTGTAACTACTGTACTTAAAAGTCTATTGCCTATGTGCAAAGTATTTAAACTAAAGTAATTCATTCTGAGAAAGTATTTTTGTAATGTAATGTATAATGTAATTACAATGTAATTTAAATAATAAAATATGTAAAAAAATTGTTTCTAAAAATGTAGTAAATCAGTATGAAAAAATTAATATAACAATTAATACATTTAAAAATTGTCATTTACAAAACCTTTGAAATTCACTGAAAAAACCGTAGGTTTCAGGCACGTTATAGTTAGAAATTAGCATTTAAAAAACCTTTGAAATTCACTGAAAAAACCATAGGTTTCAGACACGTTATAGTTACAAATTAGCATTTAAAAAACCTTTGAAATTCACTGAAAAAACCATAGGTTTCAGACACGTTATAGTTACAAATTAGCATTTAAAAAACCTTTGAAATTCACTGAAAAAACCATAGGTTTTAGGGACAGTTATAGTTACTTGGACATTGCACTCGTACAAAACCCGTGAAATTCCCCCGTTATAGTTAGTTCAGCTAACTATAACTCGCGCCCACCAATGCACTGCTGATGACGTCACATATTACATCACTCATGACATGGTCAGTGACATCACTGATGACATCACTGATGACATCTCAAATGACATCACTGATGACATCATCCACGTGATAATCTGATGCACCTCCTCACACCCTAATATAACCTTTGATACACCCACTCTAAATTACAGACTGCCATTCGCAAAACCATAGACACTCCAACACCAATAACTACATACCCACTCAATGATTCTTAGGTCTACACACACACACATCCACTCACTCACCCGTACAGTCACTCATACTTACGGTCACTCAGTACAGGACTATCATATGCACTCTTACTCCTATATAGACACTCAAACAACGCCACTCATCCATAGAGATACTCACACACCTAGTCAGTCATGCAAATAATTAAACACACTGCCATTTACTCACCTATACAGTTATACACACACCAGCTCACTTACTCATACAAATAGTAGCACATTGTTACGCTCTTATACAATCACTGATACAAGCACACAATCATCCATACAGCCACTATCACAATCACTCACTCTTGCTTATAGCTATTTATATACTCCAACACACATATATACTGCCTTTCACATATGTAGTTACTCACACATGTACCACTGGGACATACATTCACTCACTAACACACTCTTACACACACTTACCCACCCATACAGTCTATCACAGATGCACTCTTGAAACCATCCACCCAGTGAATCACCCACTCACACATCTATGCACAGAGTTGCACACACCCCTCCCACACAAACACTCAGGCACCCATACAGATACTCAGACAAGCATTCAATAACTCATATAGACACTCATTTAGCTATTCACAAACACATGCAGCCACTTACACAGCAACAGACAGACGGATACAGACATTCACCCAGTTTAGTCACTAACCCATGCATTCAGTAAGATACGTTAAATCACTCACTTATAGAGTCAGTCACGCACCTACTAAATCATCCATACAGACACTTACACACCCACTCATTCTTCAATACGTCTTTTCCTATATATTTTAAAAATATTTAAACTTTACAGAAACACACAGTCACTGGATGATGTCATCAGTGATGTCATTTGAGATGTCATCAGTGATGTCATCAGTGATGTCACTGACCATGTCATGAGTGATGTAATATGTGACATCATCAGCAGTGCATTGCGGGGCGCGAGTTATAGTTAGCTGAACTAACTATAACGGGGGAATTTCACGGGTTTTGTACGAGTGCAATGTCCAAGTAACTATAACTGTCCCTAAAACCTATGGTTTTTTCAGTGAATATATATATATATATATATATATATATATATATATATATCCACAACACCAATCCAACTTCCCCAAAGAAGAGGCACGCACTCCGGTCTGTAAGTATGGGGCTGATTTAATGTTATTTCAGGTCACCCTCGACCCCGCAGAAAAGAGAATATATATATATATATATCACTGAAAAAAAACTAAGGTTAAAGTAATGTTATCATTATCTCAAGTAACTTTAACTCGCACCCTTGCCATGCACTGCTAATTACCTTAAATATGACATCATCCATGACATCTTCTATGACATCATTGATAACATTACTGCATCATTTGCAATGAATTTATTGATGAGAAAATTGAGCAACTCATAGTTACCTTAGGACATGAGTTATAGTCACTTGAGATAACTATACCTATAGTTGGTAAAAGTTATGTGTTTTTTAGAGGTAAAAACATTAAGTTGTGACTAAACATTTGACCTAATTATAATGTTACTTTAACCCTTTAACTTTGTTTTTTCCATATACATATATACCGAAAAAAGCAAAGGGTACGGGGCCTCCGTCCAGTGGACGTTTTTTTCTCCATTTTTTATGAAGGGGTGCAACGCAGCCCTCCTTCCCTGGTCTGTTTTGGGCCCCGGGGACCTCATCACCCGGGGCCAGCCTTTGCAATCTAAAAAAATAGATATATATTACTAAGGGGAGGGGTGCCATGTGGCCCCCCTCCCAGGCCAATTTGGCCCCTGTGACCCCATCCCCCGGGGCCCGCTCCTTTTAAAAAAAAAAAAAAAAGAAAGAAAGGTGTCCGCACTGCCCCCTCCTGGTCCGATTTCAGCCCTGGGGACCCCATCCTGGGGCCAGGCTGCTACTCTGGGTGCCCTGGTCCCACCCAGGGCACCCACTGTTATCTGTTGGGGGCTGCGGGTGGAGCCTCAAGGCCCCCGCAGTCCATGGCAGATCCCCACGTCCAGCGGGAGCAGACAATGCTTCAGGACAGATGGAGCTGCTATCATGCAGCTCCTTCTGTCCAAAAGCTATGCTGCTCGGCTTTCAGCAAGTGAGAGCATGTTACATGCTCTTGCTTTCTGAAACAGGAGCGGGGTTTGCTATGGCTTGGTGGGAGCGGTGCATAGCAAACAGCAATGTCCCGGGGGTGGACACTGCAGGACATTGCAGGAGCCGGCCCTGGGGAGTGGTGGTACACAGAGCCATCTAGGGCTCCAGGAGGGGGACCGCTTGGCCCCCTCCTTTCTTTCATGTAGCCCTGGGGAGGTGGTGGTTCCCGGGGGTCCACAACCAACCCCCTTAATTATTGTGTTTGTGCCCCAGGGAGGTGGCAGTCCCTGGGGGCAGCAGGGGAGGCCGTAGGGCTTGTCCTGCATTTAAAAAAAAAAATGAATGTTCCACAGGGAGGTGGCGGTCCCTGGGGCTGTGGGGGGGCCATGCAGGCCCTCGCATTCCTATTGTTAAGTGCCCCTTGGAGGTGGTTGTTCCCATGGCTGTGGGGGCTGCACACCTCCCACATTATTTGTGATTAAAGCCCCAGGGAAGTGGTTGTCCCTAGGGCTGTGGGCAGGGTCGCACAGCCCCTGCATTGTTTTCAACTAAAGCTCCGGGGCGGTGGTGGTCCCTGGGGTTGGGGGGTTCAAGAGTCCCCCCATGTATAAAATCATAAGCCCCGGGGAGGTGGTGGTCCATGGCCCAGTCATAAGCCCCAGGAGGGGAAGCCCATGCGCCCCTCCTCCTATACCTGAGTAACGCTCCCGGGACCTGGCCCACCCAGGGGCCTATATTTAACGAAGCACTGGAGTTTGCGCTTCATTTTTGTTTTGCCGATTTTGTTTCTAATGCTTTTTTGGCTCTGACCTCCCTCCCAAAAGGGCTTAGGGGACCCCTTTTCTTTTTTTAAATGTTTTTTTCATGTGACTGAGTCACAAGATGGCTGCCAACACTTCCTGGTTTGAAGTGTTGTCAGCCATTGATATCTCAGGCACGAGATCAGGAGGGGTCGCGGATCCTCTGAGTCCCCAGATATACAACTGGAAACTTCTTTAAATAACTACGAAACTACTGAACAGATTTACACCATTTAACAAAAAGGGCGCTTTCTGGACCAACAGCTACCTTTCTGCCAAATTTGGTGTGATTCCGTAAAGCTTTAATTTCTTCTGTCAAATTCGTAATTTGGGTTATTAGCGATCTCGACGCTAGCCGCTCACCTCATATGGGGTTTGTGTGTATGTCTATAGTTTCTCTGAGATGCTCAGCTTTTTTCCTGGTATGAGGGGTGATGCTTGTAAATTGGAGTACCTTATTTTTGGGTCGTCTTTTCGCCTTTGGACCCCTTTTTAGTGCCTCACTTCTTGTTTCAGTAAGCTTATCCAATGCATCTGACTTGTCTAAAAGTGGAGCGTAGCTATTACTGCACTGGAAGACAGAAAGGTCATCTGCAGGTGCTTCCCCCACTATAACTATATTTTCAACCCCACTCAGGTGTTTGCAGTTTCCTATCTTTCATTCTGTTAAGAGATGATAAATTGCGGCCTTTAAAAATACTATATATAGGACTTTCAGAGGACTGTGTACTGTGTATTGGGGTGCAAGATGTATTGGATTCTAGGAGGCCTTCACATTCAGACAGGAGGCTATCAATGCGGTCGAGTACCCCCAACCCCCATCCTTGTCACCCTCAAAAATGTTTGTGGCTGTTTTACTCGTCTTCGCCATCTTTTGTTTAACAGCTTTCGGGTCCTCCTCATAAGCCTTTCGCTGTCCCATAGTGGGGCTTAGTTCGCGGTGCACAGGGATATTTCTTGCAGAAGGGCCCAGACAGGTGGTATAACAAAAATACCACTATATAAGCAAGAAGAATGATCAAAACAGTACCTTGGTCTTCAGGAGAACGATCGCAAGTTGCAGAGGTGTGAGTAGCAGCAATGCAAATGACAGGGGGGTGGCCCAGCCTCCTCCAGGCTTTGACGGGCACATGCCCGCGCCCGTCCAGTGCTGCAGGGGCCCTGAGCTCTCTTTATGCACCTCCTGACACGGACTGGAAGATGCTGCGCCTCCTGGCGCAAGTCCTGTTGGGGGATGGAGTCCCCAATGCTGGTGCGGCAATGAAGGGCTCCCGGGCTGTGGGAGCCCCGAGCTCTCTTTATGCACCTGTGGGCGCAGGCTGGAAGATGCATCACCTCCTGGCGCAAGTCCTGCTGGGGGATGGAGTCCCCTATGCTGGTGCAACAATGAAGGGCTCCGTAAAGCAGTTTGGGCTGTAGCTGTGTCTAAAGTTTCCTAATGAAATTAACATGGAGAAAAAGCGTTTTGGGGCCCCCTTTTTCTCACTCCCCGCTTGTTCAGATCACCCTCAAAGTTTCAACACAGCAGCTGAAGTGATTGACAAATTAGTTTTGAACAATTTGCAAAGATTTGTCAAACAATGCCAAATTTATTGGCAAATGAAAAAATGCTCTTCTTATGGAAACTACATCCTAACTATAACTATCTACTGGCGAACGCCATATATATATGTCTCAAATGACATCGCAGATGACATCATGCAGTGATTGTTAGCGTTTTTAAAGGAGTCTGAGACTTAAAGATACATTACTTTACTACTACTAAAGTTAGACTTTTGGTCTAAGTTTAGACCAAAAGTCTAACTTAGACCAAAAGTCTAACTTTAGTAGTAGTAAAGTTAGACTTTGGTCTAAGTTAGACTTTTGGTCTAAACTTAGACCAAAAGTCTAACTTTACTACTCGTAAATGCCATTTGTGAATACCGAAAGTCATAAAGTTAGACTTTAGTCTCAGATATCTTCTGTGAATCGGGCCCTCATTCTTTAGTTTTTCAGTGAATTTCTACGTTTTTTCTAATTTTGTTTCCTGTCTGTAACCTGTAACCTTTGAGAGTGGATATGTGAGTAGCTGTACAGGTCAGTGACTGGGTGTGTCAGCGGCTGTATGGGTCTGTGAATGAGTGTTGAGTGTTTCGGTATGTGTTTGCATGAGTGTGTGAGTGGCTGTGTGGATGTGTGAGTGTCTGTATGGGTCTGTTAGTGGGTGTGTGAGCAACTGTATGGGTCAGTGACTAGGTGTGTGAGTGGCTGTATGGGTCTGTGAGTGGGTGGGTGAGTGTCTTAGTCAGTGTGTGAGTAGGTGTGTGAGTGCCTCAGTGGGTCTGTGAGTAGGCTTGTGAGTGTCTGTGTGGGTCTGTGAGTGCATATGTGAGTGTGTGAGTAGGTGTGTGAGTACCTGTGTGGGTCTGTGAGTGGGCCTGTGAGTGCCTGTGTGAGTCTGTGATTGGGTGTGTAAATGGTGCTATCTATGGATTTGGGGCATTTGCATACTTAGGGTATCTAAAAGGTAGAACCATGGACACAGGGAGACGACAAGAAAGAAACCACTCATCACAGTCACAACACATCAGATTGTGCTCCAATACTCAAAAACTAATTCACCTCCATTAAGGATTTCATATCATTTTTCAACATAGAATATGAGAAGACACACACTTACTTTGCCTTTGCAAAGTTCAAGAAGTTAGGATCATTTGTGCTTTACAGAAGTGGATTTTCAACGGCGGCACCTGATGTGTTTATTTTTGTAAGTGCGTCCCTTTGAGTTTTAGCTTCTGTGAAATGAGCATAAGGGCATACTTGAACCTTATTTTTAGATGAAGAGTCCACAGTTTTGCTGAAAATGTCTACCCAAGTGGAGTACTCTCTACTGGTTAATTAGTAAATGCTACCTCGTTGGCTAAATCACTAGTGCATATTCTGCACTACAGCTGCGTAAAGGACCACAAGGTAATGTCTCCAGTGACCTTGTGTGCATGTAATTTTGGCAAGCGTCTTCATCTACAAAATCTGTGATAACATGAATTCTTGTCAAGAGAACACGACAAGACTAGAAAGAGGTGCAACTCCACCAAACTGAGGTACTTTCTCTTAACTATATAAAGTTAGGGCTTCTTTGTTTCGTGGAGATGTTCTCGTATTCCTCTGCTTCAAGAACTTGTCCCCAAAATTGGTGTGAAACATGCTCGGGCCTTTTGGTAAACTGTCCATCAATGTGGGAAAAGGCAGGAAGACCTCTGCATACTACTAAGGAAAATGGGGGTTGGCCATATGGACAGAGCTTGCAGTTGATTTTGGGCATTTGCGCAGTCAGGATAATTAAAAGGGAGACCCATGGTCTCAATTTTCATTTTTTCCAGTGTTAGATTTCGAGCCAAGGGATTCCATCCCCTGGGGCCTGGCCAAATAACAATGGGGGAAACTGATGACATCATCCTTGTGATAGAGTGGCAGACCTCCTCTCACCCTAATATAACCTTTGATACACACACTCAAAAATGCAAACTAACATTTTCAAAACAATGGACATACCAATACCAGTTACAACACACCTATTCAGTAATTCCAAGATCTACACACACATCCACTCATTCACCAACAGTCCCTATACAGTCACTCATACATGTACTCACTCATCATATGTACTCATACACCTATACATCCTGTTACACACCGCCACTCATCCATAGAGTTACTCACACACATAGTCACACATGCAAACAAAGTATCAAACATCCATTTACTTGCATATATAGTTATACACACACTACCACACTTACTTCTACAGAAACTTACACATACTTACTCTCTTAAACAATCACTTATAGAAACACCTACTTATTTGTACAGGAACTCTTCCAATCTCTCACTCTCACATATACTCACTTATATACACCAATACTCACATATACTAGTTTAAAACATATGTAGTTACTCATAAAGACACTATTGAGACAGTCATTCACTCACTAACACACCCATACACATACTCATCCACATATACAGTCCTGCACACATGCTGTCTTCAGCACATACAAACAGTGAGTCACTCATTCATGCATCTATGCACTAAGTAATACCCCCACCGAACCATACAGACACTCAGACACTCATACTGATACTCAAAAACCAACTAATAACCCATATAGACACTCATGTAGCTACTCACCAACCCATGCAGCCACTTATACACAAAGTGAGAGACTGATACAGATATTTTCATATTTAAACATTACTCACTAACCCATGTATTCACTAAGATACACTTAGACAGTTATACAATCAATTTTACAAAAAAAATCATCCATTTAGACACTTATATACCCATTTATTCTTCCATCGACCTTGAGATATACATATATAAAACATATTTAGTTTTCAGAAAAACACACATTCACTGGATGATGTCATCAATGATGTCATTTGAGATGTCATCAGTGATGTCATGAGTGATGTCACTGACCATGTCATGAGTGATGTAATATGTGACGTCATCAGCAGTGCATTGCGGGCACGCGAGTTATAGTTAGCTGAACTAACTATAACGGGGGAATTTCTATGGTTTTGTACGAGTGAAATGTCCAACTAACTATAACGCCCCTGAAACCTATGGTTTTTTCAGTGAATTTCTAAGGTTTTTTAAATGCTAATTTCTAACTATAACGTGCCTGAAACCTATGGTTTTTTCAGTGAATTTCTAAGGTTTTTTTAAATGCTAATTTTTAACTATAACGTGCCTGAAACCTATGGTTTTTTCAGTGAATATATATATATTTATTATACTATGTATACATGTGAAAATGTCTCGGTCCCCTGTTTGCCTCGGTGGCACGGAAAAAATGGTTGGAACTGACGTCAGCACGCCGACGAGGTCCTCTTATGGCTCCGATGACATCATGCGGTGTCGCGAGCGGAGCCGTGCTCGTTGACGTGGGAGAGATAGGAAAGAATTTCCGTGGAATGCTGGTGCAGGGGATATTCACCTAAGTGTTCAGGCTAGTCCTTTGGGAGCAACTGTTTATGTTGCCACTCCAGAAACCGAAACCAGTGATCCGAGGGCAGAGGCCCTACAGATGGCACACGAGGTGGGGTGCCCAGTCGTGTGCACCGGCGGGGCAGCGAAGTGACAAGCACCACAACCCACAAAAAAGGTAACGAGGGCACTGAATAACACAGGATCTTCTCTTTGTATCTGGCAGGAACAACGAAGTTAAAATGCATTAGTACCAAAATGTAGAATTAGTGCTACAACGGTCTTCAAGAGGACCTGCGATGCCGCTTCTGCCTCCCGTACCCTGGAGGCGGCACATGGGTCACGCGGTACGGTCATACTGCGGTGGGACGCACACTCGTTGACCTCTCATGGCACTGCTCCACACTTCAGGGAGGATGCTTTCCATTAGCTATGTTTTCTGATGACATGTCGCGCCGGCCCCGTCCAACAACAGAACTCCTTTAGATCCAAACAGACTCTTCCACTCTCTCACCGGAAGTGAAACCAGGCCACGCGGACACTTTCACAATACAACAGCCGGGAATGCACTTTTCGGTAAAAAACCACATTCCTTCCTCCTAATTAATCAAATAAACGTCTCAATGAAGAACAGGGGCCAGCTTCGATCGGTAAACAGCCGTTACAACGACTTATTTACTTTGCGATACCATTACAAGGCATGCATTACCACGCATGTGTTGTACATCACGAAGTCATTACTACGCATTTTTTTAGAGTGCATGGTCATTTACCACGCATGCCTTTACAACAAATTTTGTTGTAAAGGTATGTATGGTAAATGACCATGCGTTCTAAAAAACATGTAGACGATCCATGTCATTGTAAAGAAACAGAGGCTGTTCCGTTTCCTCACAACGACGTGCACCGCCCCTCAGAGATGACGTGAAGCAGGAACCACGAGGAGAGAGGAACCATGAGGAGTGAGAGGTAAGGGGGATTGGGCATGGGGTGGGGGTTTCTTTCTAGGGTTTAGGGTAGTGCAGTGGTGTTTGGGTGGTGTAGGGGGTCGTGCTGGGGTAGTGTTTTAGGGTTTAGGGTAGTGCAGTGGTGTTTGGGTAGTGTAGGGGGTCGTGCTGGGGGTAGTGTTTTAGGGTTTAGGGTAGTGCAGTAGTGTAGGCGGTCGTGCTGGGGGTAGTGTTTTAGGGTAGTGCAGTGGTGTATGGGTAGTGTAGGGGGTCGTGCTGGGGGTAGTGTTTTAGGGTTTAGGGTAGTGCAGTGGTGTTTGGGTAGTGTAGGGGTCGTGCTGGGGGTAGTGTTTTAGGGTTTAGGGTAGTGCAGTAGTGTAGGCGGTCGTGCTGGGGGTAGTGTTTTAGGGTAGTGCAGTGGTGTATGGGTAGTGTAGGGGGTCGTGCTGGGGAAGTGTTTTAGGGTTTAGGGTAGTGCAGTGGTGTTTGAGTAGTGTAGGGGGTCATGCTGGTGGTAGTGTTTTAGGGTTTAGGGTAGTGCAGTGGTGTTTGTGTAGTGTAGGGGTCATGCTGGGGCTAGTGTTTTATGGTTTAGGGTAGTGCAGTGGTGTTTGGGTAGTGTAGGGGGTCGTGCTGGGGGTAGATTTAGGGTTTAGGGTAGTGCAGTGGTGTTTGGGTAGTATAGGGAGTCGTGCTGGGGGTAGTGTTTTAGGGTAGTGCAGTGGTGTATGGGTAGTGTAGGGGGTCGTGCTGGGGGTAGTGTTTTAGGGTTTAGGGTAGTGCAGTGGTGTTTGGGTAGTGTAGGGGGTCGTGCTGGGGGTAGTGTTTTAGGGTTTAGGGTAGTGCAGTAGTGTAGGCGGTCGTGCTGGGGGTAGTGTTTTAGGGTAGTGCAGTGGTGTATGGGTAGTGTAGGGGGTCGTGCTGGGGAAGTGTTTTAGGGTTTAGGGTAGTGCAGTGGTGTTTGAGTAGTGTAGGGGGTCATGCTGGTGGTAGTGTTTTAGGGTTTAGGGTAGTGCAGTGGTGTTTGTGTAGTGTAGGGGGTCATGCTGGGGCTAGTGTTTTATGGTTTAGGGTAGTGCAGTGGTGTTTGGGTAGTGTAGGGGGTCGTGCTGGGGGTAGATTTAGGGTTTAGGGTAGTGCAGTGGTGTTTGGGTAGTATAGGGAGTCGTGCTGGGGGTAGTGTTTTAGGGTTTAAGGTAGTGCAGTGGTGTTTGTGTAGTGTAGGGGGTTGTGCTGGGGGTAGTGTTTTAGGGTTTATGTTAGTGCAGTGGTGTTTGGGTAGTGTAGGGGGTAGTGCTGGGGTAGTGTTTTAGGGTTTAGGGCAGTGCAGTGGTGTTTGTGTAGTGAAGGGGGTCATGCTGTGTGTAGTGTTTTAGTGTTTAGGGTAGTGCAGTCATGTTTGTGTAGTGTAGGGGTCGTGTTTTAGGGTATAGGGTAGTGCAGTTGTGTTTGGGTAGTGTAGGGGGTCATGCTGGGGTTAGTGTTTTAGGGTTTAGGGTAGTGCAGTGGTGTTTGGGTAGTGTAGGGGGTCGTGCTGGGGGTAGTGTTTTAGGGTTTAGGGTAGTGCAGTGGTGTTTGTGTAGTGTGGGAGGTCATGCTGGGGGTATATGTAGGGTTTAGTGTAGTGCAGTGGTGTTTGGGTAGTGTAGGGAGTCGTGCTGGGGGTAGTGTTTTAGGGTTTAGGGTAGTGCAGTGGTGTTTGGGTAGTGTAGGGAGTCGTGCTGGTGGTAGTGTTTTAGGGTTTAGGGTAGTGCAGTTATGTTTGGGTAGTGTAGGGTGTCATGCTGGGGGTAGTGTTTTAGGGTTTAGGGTAGTGCAGTAGTGTTTGGGTAGTGGAGGGGGTAGTGTTTTAGGGTTTAGGGTAGTGCGCCCAACCAGCCACAATATCCGTGGACAAAGGGGATCCTGACTCTTTGGAACGCTCCGTCAATTGAATAATTTGGGTCAAGGGCCCTACCACGTCCAAGACCTATCAATTCCTTTCTTGGGATCCCTCATATACTTGGAGAAAAAAGGTACATAGTTTCTCATCAATTTCAGGCATTTGTGCCACCTTCCCCTTCAGTGAGGGCCTGGGGCATTCTCCCCTCATCCTATTCCTGACCTCCCTTTCAAGGGGTTGATGGATTTTCCCCACCACATACTCTGCCACTTTGGCATCAGGTGTCCACTCTGCCGACCTAGGATGGTAAATTTGGCTAGGCTCGAACATGTCCGAGTGGACCCCGTCCCCAACCGGGGACTGAGAGGAGTGGGACTCTGGATGCCAGGGACGCCCCGAGTCCTTATCCTCATCGGAGGAGAAATCGTCCTCCGATACACCCTCTCCCTCTAAGGGAAACCCGCCGTCGGGGTCTACAATAGTGGTGACAGTGTCGCAATTTTCTCCGGGCCCCTCCTCCTCCCAGCAGGGTGCATGTTTTAGCATTCGCGCACTCTTGAGGAAGGTGTCCGTAAGTTTATCAAATCCTTCCAAGTGCCCCACGTTATGCTTAACGGCCCTTTTATTCCCCATCTGGGAGCTACTTGGACCCGCCACCACCAGATCTGGGTCACTGAACACCCCAGGGATGCTTTTCGCCTGCTTATCAACCTGATCCCTAAGAGGAGCTAGCGCCCTAGAAATAGCCAGAGAGAGGGCTTGGTCCACTGCTGGAGGGAGAAGTTGGGGGGCCATTCCTCCTCCACTTCCTGGTAGGAGGAGTAAAAATGGTCTTCTGAAGAAGACATGATAGCAGAGAGTGTGAGCACAGAACAAATGCCCTTAAAATCCTTAAGACAGCCCCCTCGCCGGTGCTCCAACAGCTGGGCTTTCCCCGAAGCTGTTATAAGAATAGACTGAGGTGCAATACCAATTACCACCACCAGGTGGTGCTGGTCACTAATGTGGCCGTGTGGGGAAATCACCGCGTAGCGGTGTCAAAATTAGGCGAGGGTTGGTCGGGAATCAAGCGGACACTAAAGGAGTGACCGGATTCCCAAACGCGCGTAAAGACCAGCGGGAGCGCTCGACGGAGCTGCCTCGCTCGGACCAGACACGCCTGACAGGATCTCACCGCGTGCAGAGCACACAGTGGGAGAAACTGCGAGGGGAGAACGACGCTCGGGCAAGATCCTGCTGCGCAGGGAATATGAAACAATACCAAGGCAATAATGCTAATAACGTGCACAAGAAACCGCTATACAAACAGCAACAACGTCAGATTAAGCCAAGAATGTAAGGAATGCACTTAACTGACGAGCAGTGAAGAAAGAGGAAGCGGAAGGGACGTCACGATATTATATACGATGGACTGTGATATGATTGGACTATAGTTGCCTTGGAGACTACCCCCTAATGGTTCATGGGTTGTGTAGTCTTTTGTTTAATGATTGTTGTGTTACGTTTTCTTTGAACTGCTATGCAAATAAAGTGAGGAAAGATATGCATAATCCTCACCTCCGTCCTGCCATAGAATTCATTAAACTTTATTTGATCTGATTTAGAAACATAGATCATAAAAGTGTACATAAAAACAGTAAATCCTCTTTCCTAATACAATACAGTGAGAATTAATTAAAACCAGTAGGTAAAAACGGGTGTTACAAAGCCCGGTTCAGAGCAACTTCAGGTTAACAGAATCGTAAAGTTCAATGTTTCGCAAGATCAATCTCATGTACTTCGTGCAAAATACGCAATAAGGGGTCCAAGTAAGATGTAACGCTCCAATACCTGACCAGTTCGCACTATATAAAACTGCAGAAAAACTAAAAATAAAAAGTGTTTTGCACACTTCTGTCATTGGGCTATATGTGGGCTACATCTGGGTGATATTTGTGCTCTATTTGGGCTCTTTTTTCTCTGGTGGCCATCTTGGGAGACTTATTTGTTATGAAGTTTCCTAATTTCGTCATTTACTGCAGTCTCCTCAGTAGGAAATGCTTTCAGTTTTTTACTTTGATTCCATCAAGAAGGCATTCAGATGTGTCACACATTTGCCATAAATTCAGAATGTTAGCACTCTAGTTGTTCATTAGATCACTGTAGTAAAGCTACTGCTCACCAGGGAGTTAACTGGAAGTCTACTGCTGGTATTGAAAGTGATTGTTTCAGTCTGCATGTCAGAATTTTCTAATGAAATAGAAGAGGATTTGAGATCTCACTTAAAACATGCACTAAATTTTATTTCGGCAGCACTAACCATAATTTCTATGACAAAATGAACCCCATCATTTTGTTCCTTTTTAAATTAAATGTTTTAAGTGTTACCAGTTTATTCCAATCAAGATGGCTTCAGGTGTGCCATACCTTTGTCATAAGTAAGGCTGTTAGCACTCTAGTTGTTCTTTAGAACACTCTGGGAAGCTGCAGTAGAACACAAAGGCATCAACTGACAGGCTGCTCCTGTTGAAATATAACAGGAAGATATTTGAGATCTCACTTAAAACATGTCCTAATTTTTCTTTCTACAGCACTAACCATAATTTCTATGGCAAAATGAACCCCCTCATTTTGTTCCATTTTAAATTAAATGTTTTAAGAGTTACCAGTTTATTCCAATCAAGATGGCTTCAGGTGTGCCATAATTTTGTGATAAGTAAGACTGTTAGCGCTCTAGTTGTTCTTTAGAACACTCTGGGAAGCTGCAGTAGAACAAAAAGGCATCAACTGACAGGCTGCTCCTGTTGAAATATAACAGGAAGATATTTGAGATCACACTTGAAACATGTCCTAATTTTTCTTTCTACAGCACTAACCATAATTTCTATGACAAAATGAACCCCATCATTTTGTTCCTTTTTAAATTAAATTTTTAAGTGTTATCAGTTTATTCCAATCAAGATGGCTTCAGGTGTGCCATACTTTTGTCATAAGTAAGGCTGTTAGCACTCTAGTTGTTCTTTAGAACACTCTGGGAAGCTGCAGTAGAACACAAAGGAATCAACTGACAGTCTCTGCCCTTGTTGGATGTACATGTTTTACTGAGAATGTCAGACTTCATTCTCACATGACTGAGAAAGATAATGTGAATTTACAGAAAATATGCTCTCATTTTAGCTTCTGGAGCACCTTCCAAAACTGTATGGGACAAGCATGTGAAAATAGTTTTCTCTCAAACATGATTCATGATATCCCAGCAGAAGGTTTTTCACAGGGTAAAATCACCTTAGAACACACCACAATTCCTGAAATTAGTATGGTACCATCAACAAATGAATTCTAATGTAACTAAAGTCTGTTATCACCCTTTATAGTTCTCCTTTTGGTAACCCTCAAAATCTTCGATTCACTACAATGCATTTCAATGGGGTACTATCATTTATATTGGTCCCAAGATGGCTGCCAGCAATTCCAGGATGAAGTGCTGACAGCCAATCAGATCTCACGATGACATGTGTGGTTAGGCTCCACCCAGATATATATGTGTTTTCTTTTTCTTCAAATTTCTCAGGAACTACTGAACGGATTTACACCATTTAAGCAAAAGGCACGACTCTGAACCAAGTGCTACCTTTTTGCCAAATGTGGTGTAATTCCGTTCAGCAGTACGGGCTGTAGCTGCGATGTAAGGTTCCTATGGAAAATTGCATGGGGAAAACACATTTTGGGACCCCCCTTTTTTCTCAGCCCGCACTTGACGAATCACCCTGAGACTTTCAGGATAGGAGCGGACCGGAACGGGCCACGAACTTTGAAACTTTCGCGAAGATTCGTCAACCGGCGCCAAAGTTATTTCAAATAGAATGTTGCTGGATTTCCTATGGAAAATAGATCCTAACTATAACTATCTACTGGCGACCGCCAGTAGATAATGTGTGTGTGTATATATATATATATGTGTGTGTGTATATATATATATATATATATATATATATATATGTGTGACATATGTTTGTGTGCGTATATATATGCATATATATATATTTGTATATACATATTACTCTACTGGCGGTCGCCAGTAGGTAGTTATAGTTAGGACCTTGTTTCTATTCAAAAGGCATTTTTTCTTTTGCCAATATCTTTGGCGCCATTTGACTGAATCTTCACGAAATTTTCAAAACTAATGGTTCACTCAGGTCAGCTCCTGTCTTGAAAGTTTCAGGATGATTCGTCAAGCGGGGCCAAGATATAAGGGGGTTTCCAATACGCATTTTCCCCATGTTAATTTGCATAGGGTGTTTTGGAACAGGCTACAGCCCGAACTGCTGAACGGAATTACACCAAATTTGGCAAAAAGGTAGCTCTTGGTTCAGAAAGCAACCTTTTTTATAAATGGTGTAAATCCGTTCATTAGTTGCTGAGAAATTCAAAAAATAAAAATGTATATATCTGAGCACCAAGGAGGATTCGCGAACCCTCCCGAGCACGAGCTTCATTCTGATTGGCTACCACCACTCCAAACCAGGAAGTGTTGGCAGCCATCTTGTGACTGTAAAACTGAGTCACAAGACAGTAAAAAAAAGATTAAAAAACAAGAAAAGGGGGCAGGGTTTAAAAAAAATCAGCCTTAAAAAAAAAAAAATAATGTGGCCATGCCCCGGGGGAGGGGGTCCCTGGGGCCGAAATTGGCCATGGGAGGGGGGCCCCATGGTCCCCTTCCTGTTTTTTTTTTTTTTTTAAAGGAAAGAAAATGCTCAGACCCTGGGGGATGGGGACCCAGGGTGCACAAATAAAAAAAGGAAGGGGGGCCACACAGCCCCCCTTCCAAAAAGCTAATTTAAAAAAAGCTGGTGTCTCGCGGGAGGCCCCGCCCCCTCCCTGCACCACTGTGCAAACGCACCTTCTGGCGCGTTCTAAGTTGGAGGATTAGGTCCCCTTCATTCCTGAGGGTCCCTGGGGGCCAATAAGCCCACCAGGTACCTCCAGTAAGCCCAACACAGTGGGATTGCTGAGAAGTGGTCCGAGGCCATGCCCCTTTTTACACCACTCTGCAAACGCGTCTCTTGGCGCACTGCTGGTGGGGCGATGAGGTCCTCTTGTGTCCTGAGGACCTCAGGACACAAGTAGACTTCCTCCCCGAGCAGCAGTGCACCAGGAGGCGTGTTTGCAGAGTGGTGTAAAAAGGGGGCATGGCCTCAGACCACTCTCAGCAATCCAGCTGTGTGGGGCTTACTGGAGGTACCTGGTGGGCTAGTTGGCCCCCAGGGACCGTCAGGAGGCAAGGGGACTTCATCCCCCAACCAAGAGTACACCAGGAGGTGTGTTTGCAGAGTGGTGGACAAAAGGGGTGTGGCCTGTGTCTACCTATCAGCAATCCCACTATCTGGGGCATACTGGAGGTATCAGGTAGGCTAGTTGGCCCCTAAGGACCCCTAGCAGCAAAGGGGACTTTAATCCCCATCCAAGAGCACGCTAGGGAGTGCGTTTGCAGAGTGGTAGGGAAAGCGGGCGTGGCCTGCTATGACACCTTAGCAATCCGGCTGTGTGGGACTTACTGGAGGTAACAGGAGGGGTAGTTGGCCCCCAAGGTTGCCCTTGGGGGCCAACTACCTCTCCTATTACTTCCACTAAGTCCCACACAGTGGGATTGCTAAGAGGTCTTCAGAGGCCATGCCCTCCCTTTCTCCACCACTCTGCAAACGCACCTCCTGGCACTGTACTGGTTGGGGGATGAAGTCCACTTTACTCCTGAGGGACTATGGGGGCCAAGAAGCCCTTTTGGTACCTCCTGTAAGTCCTACGCAGCGGAATTCCTGAGCGCTGGTCGGAGGCCCAGCACCCTTTCTCCACCACTCTGCAAACGCGACTACTAGTTAAAGAAGCAAGTCTTCCTCGTTTCCATAGAAGCTAAACTATAAACTCAATGAGACACAAAAAAAGAAGGAACCACTGAGGAGCACTTCTGGACCTAGTCAGAGGTATGAGCAGGGCCACTGGAATTATGTGACTGTTCGGCTGCACCAATTTTCACATAATTAAACATTTTCCGCATTTGCCAAATATTCCTTCATCTGCTGCCTAATCTGCAGATTTGAACAAAAAAAGCCTTGTTTCTGGCTCAAACAGCTCAAATGTTCCCAAAAATGCAGCTTCACGTGTTACAGCGTGGTGGAAGGCCCTTTGCAAAGCTGGAATGGTCACGTGTTACTTATTGCTAAATGTGGGTGTTAAATTGGTACTAATGTTGCACAAACCTCTCTTTTTTCTGTGCCTCTCTTGCCTCTTTCTACATTTCTCTTGTATCTTTCTGCACCTTTCTTCCTCTTTCTGCACCTCGCTGTCTTCTTTCTGCACTTCACTTGCCTCTTTCTGCACTTCTCTTGCCCGTTTCTGCACCTCACTTGCCTCTTTCAGCACCTCTGTTGCTTTCTTCTGCAGATCTCATGCCTCTTTCTGCACCTCTCTTGCCTCTTTCTGCACCTATCTTGCCTCTTTCTGCACCTCACTTGCCTCTTTCTGCACTTCTCTTGCTTCTTTCTACACCTCTCTTGCCTCTTCTGCTCCTCTCTTGCCTCTTTGTGCATTTCTCTTGCCTGTTTCTGCACTTCCCTTGCCTCTTTCAGTACCTCTCTTGCCATTTTCTGCAACTCAAGTGCCTATCTCTGCACTTCTCTTGCCTCTCTCTACACTTATCTTGCCTCTGTCTATAGCTCTCTTGCCTCTTTCTGCACCTTACTTGCCACTTTCTGCTCTTCTCTTGCCTCTTTCCGAACCTCACTCTCTTCTTTCTTCACCTCTCTTGCTTCTTTCTGCACCTCACTTGCTTCTTTCTGCATCTCTCTTGCCTCTTTCTGCACCTCTGTTGCCTCTTCCTGCACCTCTGTTGCTTCTTTCTGCACTTCTCTTGCCTCTTTCTGCACCCTTCTTGTCTCTTTCAGCACCTCTGTTGCTTTTTTCTGCACTTCTCTTCTTTCTTTCTGCACCCCTCTTGCCTCTTTGTGCACTTTCCTACCTCTTTCTGTACCCCTCTTGCCTCTTCTTTCTGCACTGCTCTTGCTTCTTTCTGTACCTCTTTTGAAAATTTCTGCATCCCTCTTGCCTCTTTCTGTACCCCTCTTCCCTCCTTCTGCACCTCTCTTGCCTCTGTCTGCACACATGTTCCCTCTTTCTGCACCCCTTTTGCCTGTTTCTGTAACTCTCTTGCCTCTTTCTGCAGTTCTCTTAGCTCCTTCTGCCCTTCACTTGCCTCTTTCTGCACTTCTATTGCCTTTTTCTGCACCTCTCTTGCTTCTTTCTGAACCCCTGTTGTCTCTTTCTGCACACCTGTTGTCTCTTTCTGCACTCGCCTTCCCTCATTCTGCACCTCTCTTGCTTCTTTCTGCACTTCTCTTGCTTCTTTCTGCACCTCTCTTGCTTCTTTCTGCACCCTTCTTCCCTTTTTTGCATCCCTCTTGCCTCTTTCTGCTGTTCTCTTGCCATTTTCTGCACCTTTCTTGCCTCTTTCTGCACCTCACTTGCCTCTATCTGCACTTCTCTTGCTTAATCCACACCTCTGTTGCTTCTTTCAGCAATTCTCTTGCCTCTTTCTGCACTTCTCTTGCTTGTTTCTGCACCTCTCTTGCGTCTTTCTGCACCTCTGTTACCTCTTTTTGCACCCCTCTTCCCTATTTCTCCACCTCTCTTGCTTCTTTCTGCACTGCTCTTGCTTCTTTCTGCACCTCTCTTGCAAATTTCTGTATCCCTCTTACCTCTTTCTGCACCTCTGTTGTCTTTTTCTGTACCTTTCTTGCCTGTTTCTGCACCTCTCTTGCCTCTTTCTGCACCTCTGTTGCTTCTTTCTGCACTTTTGTTGCTTCTTTCTGCACCCCTCTTGCCTCTTTAGGCACCTCTGTTGCTTCTTTCTGCACTTCTCTTGCTTCTTTCTGCACCCCTCTTGCTTCTTTCTGTACCCCTTTTGCCTCTTTGTGCACCTCTCCTGCCTCTATCTGCACCTCTCCTGCCGTTTTCTGCAGTTCTCTTGCCTCCTTCTGCACCTCTTTTGCTTCTTTCTGCACTTTTCTTGCCTCTTCCTGTGCCCCTCTTGCCTCTTTCTGCACCTCTGTTGGTTCTTTCTATACCCCTGTTGCTTCTTTCAGGAAGTCTCTTGCCTCTTTCTGCACTTCTCTTCTTTCTTTCTGTACCCCTCCTGCCTCTTTCTGTACCTTTCTTGCCTTTTTGTGCACCTCTCCTACCTCTGTCTGCAACCCTCTTGCCTCTTTTTGCACCTCTGTTGGTTCTTTCTGCACTGCTGTTGCTTCTTTCTGTACCTCACTTGCCTCTTTCTGCACTTCTCTTGCTTCTTTCAACACCTCTGTTGCTTCTTTCTGCATTTCTCTTGCCTATTTCTGCACCTCTGACTTAGAGGTAGTTTTAATCCCTCTGCCCTATTATGTACTATGGCCTTACAGGTGAGGTCATGCCAATCACAGGGGTACCCCAACCCATAGTGTACCCTAGTGTATGTAGGTGTTTTCACTGTATTCTAGTCTTTCAGCATAGCACTGGCTCCGGGCCTGGTTAGTCAGAGTCAATTACCACCAGTACCAGTCAGCAAAAAGTTGGGGGCACAGAATGACTTTGCAACAAGGCCTCTTTCTGCACCTCTGATGGTTCTTTCTGCATATCTATTGCTTATTTCTGCACCTTTCTTTGTTTTTCTGGACTTCTGTTGCCTCTTTCTGCATTTCTCTTGCTTCTTTCTGCGCCTTTCTTCCTCTTTCTGCCCATGTCCTACCTCTGTAGGCATAGTTAGTAATTAGCATTTAAAAAACCTTCGAAATTCACTGAAAAAACCATAGATTTCAGGGACGTTATAGTAAGAAATTAGCATTTAAAAAACCTTTGAAATTCACAGAAAAAACCATAGGTTTCAGGGACGTTATAGTTATAAATTAGCATTTAAAATACCTTTGAAATTCACTGAAAAAGCCATAGGTTTCAGGGACGTTATAGTTAGAAATTAGCATTTAAAAAACCTATGAAATTCACTGAAAAAACCATAGGTTTCAGGGACGTTATAGTTAGAAATTAGCATTTAAAAAACCTTAGAAATTCACTGAAGAAAACAACACAGGTTTCAGGGATGTTATAGTTAGTTGGACATTTCACTTGTACAAAACCAGAGAAATTCGGCTGTTATAGTTAGTTGAGGTAACTATATCTGGCGCCCCGCAATGCACTGCTGATGACGTCACATATTACATCACTCATGACATGGTCAGTGACATCACTGATGACATCTCAAATGACATCACTGATGACATCATCCATGTGATGATCTGATGCACCTCCTCACAACCTAATATAACCTTTGATACACACACTCTAAAATACAGACTACCATTTTCGAAACCAAAGACACACCAATAGCAGTTACTACATACGCACTCACTGATTCCTAGGTCTACACACACATCTACTCATTCACCCATACAGTCACTCATACATGCAGTTACTCATCAATACAGCACTATTATATACACTCATACACCTATACAGACACTCACACACCACCACTCACCCATAGAGTTACTCACACACATAGTCAGTCATGCAAAGAATCAATCACGCTCCCATTTACTCACCTACACAATTATACACACACCACCTCACTTATTCATACAGATACTAAAACATACTTACTCTCTTATACAGTCACTGGCACAAGCACACACTCATCCATGCAGGCACTCTCACAATCACTCACTCTCACATATAGTCATTTATATACTCCAACACTCACATATACTGCCTTTCACATATGTAGTTACTCACACATGTACCACTGAGACATCTAAACACTCACTAACACACCCATACACACACTCACCCGCCTATACAGCCCTTCACAGATGCACTCTTGAACCCATATACCCAGTGAATCACCCACTCACACATCTATGCACAAAGTCACACACCCCCCACCCACCCACACAGACACTCAGGCACCCATACAGATACTCAGAAAACCAATCAATAACCCATATAGACGCTCATGTAGCTACTCACCAACCCATGCAGCCGCTCACACACCAACAGATAGACTGATACAGACATTCACACAGTTTAGTCACTAACTCATGCATTCAGTAAGACATGTTTAATCACTCACTTATACAGTCAGTCACGCACCTACTAAATCATCCATTCAGACAGTCATACACCTACTCATTCTTCAATACACCTTGGCCTATATATATATATATATATATATATATATATAACATATTTAAACTTTACAGAAACACACAGTCACTGGATGATGTCATCAGTGATGTCATTTGAGATGTCATCAGTGATGTCATCAGTGATGTCACTGACCATGTCATGACTGATGTAATATGTGATGTCATCAGCAGTGCATTGCGGGGCACGAGTTATAGTTACCTCAACTAACTATAACAGCCGAATTTTCATAGTTTTGTACTAGTGAAATGTCCAACTAACTATAACGTCCCTGAAACCTGTGGTTTTTTAATTGAATTTTTAAGGTTTTTTAAATGCTAATTTCTAACTATAAAGTCCCTGAAACCTATGGTTTTGTCAGTGAATTTCAAAGGTTTTTTAAATGCTAATTTCTAACTATAACGTC
This sequence comes from Calotriton arnoldi, assembly GCA_963921515.1. NCBI lineage: Eukaryota > Metazoa > Chordata > Amphibia > Caudata > Salamandridae > Calotriton > Calotriton arnoldi. The sequence continues at coordinate 200,853 of CAWUFW010017221.1, forward strand.
CCTGAAACCTATGTTTTTTTCAGTAAATATATGTATATATAAATATATATTATAGTCACTGAAAAAAACATAGGTTACAGGAATGTTATATGATATACCATTAAAAAACCATAGTATTTCACTGAAAAAAACAAAGGTTACAGGGACATTATAGTTAGCAAATAGAATTTTAAAAAAAACCTCAAAAATTCACTAAAAAACCAAAGGTTTCAAGGCTGTTCTAGTTAGGGTCAGATTTTTCCCATACAAAACCATATATGGGTGGATATATCAGTGGCTTTATTGGTGAGTGAGTTGGTGTATGAGTGGTTGTATGGGTAATTGAGAGGATGTGTGTGTAGACCTATGAATCAGTGAGTAGATGTTTAAGTACTGGTATGGGTGTGTCAATGGTTTTGAGAATTCTAGTGTAGAAGTTGGAGTGGGTGTCTGAAAGGTTATATTAGGGTGTGAGTGGCTGCGTCAGAGATTCTGTGGATGATGTCATCAGTGACACAGCCTTTTTGGTTCGAGCACAGGCCTCCCCAACCAGATACCCCAGCGATATGCAGTGGATAGAAGAAACCCAGAGGGAGTAACAATATTCGGTCTGTTGAAGCGCCTTTTCCCCACAATGTGCATAAAATAATGCCAGCTCACGCTGTGTTATTAAAATTAACTGTTATACAGTCACCCAAAAGCATCTTCTGGGAAGGACCAATCCACCCCACCCTGCGAACCATAATAATCTCCTCTGCCAGGGTCTGGAATAGAGGCTGGTATGCATTCACCCTAGTCGCCAGCCAATGAACTGCTTTGTTCTTGAGTTGATCGTAGTTTTCCTGTGCATTCCACCTTAAAGGAGGAACGTTCACCATTATAAGAATGTAGGGGGTGACTGCTAGGGGCAACTGAATGGTGTGATTACAAGGGTGATCTTCCTTGGAAACTTTTTGAGATATGTGGGAGGCTGCCGTTTTAGGGTTGGAATGGTCACTCAAGCAGTGCGGCCGAACAGGAACAGAAGGTGACCGATGAATAGCATTTCTGTTTTTTGAGGATAAAATAACTGGATGGTGGGAACAAATGTCAGAATGTAAAGGTAATGGGGCCTTGTAAGTTACCTGGGACAGAGGGGGTACACTGTGATCTGAGGAGCCCTTAGGACAACTTGTGGAAATGTCATCTCCTGCTGTGGTGATACAGATGTTTGTGCTCGGGGTGGGTTACTGGGCCGGTTTTTAATATATAATTGAATGTTATCCACAGACCCTTTGAGATTTCCCACTAACTGCTCCAGTGCAGTAATACGGGTGCCAAAAGCATTAAGGGCTGAAAGAATCTAGTGGTGCAGATTACCAAAAATTTCCGCAAGGTAACTGTCAGTTTTATCCTGCCCTGGAGCGGTGGGATATTCAGCATTGGTTTTCTGTGCAGATTTCACTGAGGCCTTCCTAGGTCCAATTACATAACTCCTGGTTAATTTATTAGAATGTAGTTGTCCTGGGTTTGATGTTTTGCGTAGGGGACCCAATCTTTGGATATCATCAAAACACTTGTTGGTTGTAACATTATCATTAGTAAGGTGTTCCTCAGTGTTTGGAAGAATAGAGGTTAAAGCTTGACAGGAAGAAGAAAGCACAAGGGGGAGGTCAGTGGAGACAGCGGAAGGACCAACAGCCCCCTCACCTTCTGTGTCTCTAACTAAAACAGTAGCTTGATGATTGACTGCAAGCTTTATCTCAGCACAAGAGATCTCATCTGATAATACCCCCACTGCCTGATTTAAAAAAGACAGTATGGTCTTGCTGGCTCTTTTTCTTTTATTGGTCCCATTGGCAGTCTCCGCATTCCTCTTCCCCATACTGATAGAACTCGATTTCACAACAGTACTGGCCATGCTTAAAGGATCAGTTGCATATCGATATAAATCGGAATAAATCAGAAACTTTCCCTGAAAACCACTTCAAAAAGGCTACAGGAAAAGAAAAAGAAAAGTCCCACTCACCACCTCCGAGATGGAACTATAGTAGAGATGTAAGAGAGGGGGCACAGCCCAGTCTTCTCCGGGCACTGATTTGCACGGGATGGGCCTACCTTGGTCCGGGTGCCACCAGCACATGTCCCGCACTATTAATTTAAGAGTCTCCCCAGCGCGGTCTACTTGTGGTATGCGGGCTTCCCATGGAGCGGGACCCGCGCCGTTAATTTAAGCGCCTCAGGGCGCGACAATGATGCAACACAGGAACTGGGAGTCTGGGAGGTGAAGTCCTCTCCCCAGCGCGGTCTACTTGTGGTATGTGAAAAGTAGCTTCTAAGGATTTCAATACAATGCAGTTTAGAATTAAATGTGTGCAAAACTATGCCAAAATGACAACTCTTTTTTATTTCTCCAAAAATTAATTCTGTGAAATGACAGTGAGCTCATAGAAAATGTTCAAATCCATCTTCCGAAAGACGCTGCTGCCTCATTGTTGACCAAAGGTGTGTTTTCAGTCTGCCTTTCTTGAAGTTGCAACATATGCTTTTTGAGGCCACAACCATGTGCAGATCTCAGAATATTGAGCTTAGTGGGTTAACACACCTAATTTTGGGAAGTATGATTGGCAAGTTGCAGGTTTTGATTCCTAATACAGACCACATCTACAAAGGAAGATATCGGGTGTAAAGAACAGGCCCAAAGCTAGTTACCTTGAAATAACTTTGTAACAAATGGTGTTCTAGCATGCAAAGAAGAACAGAACATATAAAGTGCAGCTGATGGACAATGTCCTCCAAAGAAGTAATTCCCCAAAAACTTGAAATCATGGCTTTTAAAAGCTTGTCATAATAACAAAAAATGAGATTGCAATTCTGTTGTGAGTCCCTCAGCACATAAAATGCCAAAACTACTATAATATAAATGCTGTTTTTATAACCTACAAGGACAGTACGTAGTATAATACACAACATATGCTATGAATTTCTCCAAAATTCCTTTGAGGAGAATGGCCATATTCACTAATGGCTTTTCCCAAATATCTCGACAAATTACAGTAAATGACCTGACCTAGTTAGAGAAAGGAACTTTCTTTAATGGGGCACAAGAGAAACACCAGATAGACAACATGGTTACCAGTTTATCCTTTTAACGCTGAAACAATGTAGAAATTAGTGTTTTCATCGTGCAGTGCTTTTGCCTTGGTAACTTATTGTACTCAATATCAGAGTTATACTACTTTTGATAGATGCAGGCTTAGTTTGACAGCAGAATAAGGCTTCATAAGCAGTTTGCTTCCAAAGTACAGCAGTTTCAGGAGGCAGGGCGTAGCAATGCAATGCCTACACATGATAAGTGCTGGTGTTCAGCCTGTACATAGACTCCACCCTGGAGAACAAACACATTAGCCATGCCTTAAAGAAAATTCTACATCTGTCTTACAATGTATTCTGAGAAACTGCTCATAGAAGTGTTTGATTTAGGCGGAAGAGTTGTGCCTCTAGTTAGGCATAAATTATATGTTCAGGCTTCAGAAAGCTGGCTTATATCGCAGTCTACCCATAGGCTATCCATCAGACACCTGAGCTATCCCTCATGTTACAATACTCCTTCACCAAAGGACAAGATCCACAACCCATTACTTCTGCTTGATTTCTTCTAAAATTGCCACCATCCTTGTGTTTAGTGCCTGAGGGCACTCAGTAAATATATTGAAAACCTATACATGTGAGATTCAAGTTGAGTTTTCAATTATAAAGTGCAATTAACATCCTTAGCACTGAACTCTCCACCAACATCAGAAAAGATATGAAGTTAATTAATTTAAAAAAAATGGATTTTAAGAGCTTTCCTAAACATACAAGATGCTTTATTTTTGGCAGGCTGAAACAGAGTGCCAAATAGAGTAAGCAACAAAAGAGAAGGAATGCATAAAGCCTCCCCACCCTCAGACTTCCTTGCTGAGGTTTTCCAAATAGTGGAATATGAGGGAAGAGCCAAAATAAAGAGATCGCTTAGTCTTGGAAGCAATCACATGAGCATCATGGGGGCATGTTTCATAATAGCAACGGTTGATCTTCTACAAATGGGCAACCAAAGCAGCTTAAATAAGTCTCAATGAATTTACCTAATTTCAAGAAATGCATGACAAGTTACGATGCCATATTCTGGATGCCTTGAAGCTTGAAAATAGTGGACTCAAGAAGGCCACTGTAGCAAGCATTTGCCCAGTTCAATCTAGAAATGATGGTTGCATTAACAACACAAGCTTTGAAATGGCATAGAATAGAAAGGTGTTTCCTTTATGCCCCTCATTTAGAGGTAACCGGATGACCCAGATGAAACAACAGCATGAGGCAGGTAGAAATTATATAATTTCGGTCTTGTCTAATGACTGCCATAGGGGTAGGCTCAATGCATAAATCAGGCCTTAAACTCATCTGGCTAGCAGCTAGCATCTAGTAACTGGTGCTCTTCAAGATGTTTAGAAAGCCTCTGAGCCGCTACTTCTGCTGACTGCTGGTAAAAGAAAGATGAACCTATAGTTAACTGCTACCCTGGAGTCCCACTTGGACTCCTTTAAAAAGTGTTTGACAGCTGCTTTCATCAATCCAGAATGGGCAGTGCCAGATAAACAGGTGTTAAGGATGAAGGGAAAAGCAGGTGTATCAACTGCACATAAAAATTTTAGAGTCATGACTGGACATGCATCATCTGGGAAGGACAATTATAGGGAGCTAAGCAAGGAGTAAACCTCCAACTCTTGCTTAATCAATGGGAGAGCTGTGAGAGGAGTCACAGAAAAGGACAAAGGTGTGCAATCATGTTTAATGGACAGGATGAAAGCAGAAGCCAGGCAATACAATCGGGAATAGCCTTGTGAACATAGAAAAAGAGGCTGCATTTTTACAAACAACTTGGAAGGGGGAATAGTTATTTTGACAAAGAGCATACTGGTGACTGCCTAAAAAAGAGCCCTAGAGGAGTTGGAGGCTGAGAGATAGAATTTGAAATAACATAGTCCTAGCAGCAATAAGAAACAATGCGTAATCCTGTCTTGTTGACAATAAATTTGTGCTTACAAGGTATGATGTGTGTATGTGTGTGTATGTATTTACATAAATGTTTGTGCTTTGCTAAATGAAAAAAATTGTATTTAATTACATACAAAGGTGGAAGGGTTGCAGCCCTGTTTCTTTTTCCTGACCTCAACTGGGCATTCCTAAACTATCTCCAGTCTGCCTTACTCTCCAAAGAAAGATGTTTTGCTGTTTATCACATCATTTTTGGCATTTTATTTAGCACTAAATATTGCATTCTGCCGGTTTCAAGGCACCAGGAGCAAAGACAGAGGTGAAAACTAAGGGCCTCATTTAGAGTTTGGTGGAGCTAGAGAATGATTATAACTCTAGAGGGCATATTTACAAGGCCTCGGCACCACCACAGCGTCACTTTTTTGACACTCCAGTGGCTCACAATGCTGAGCCATATTTAAAAGGCCACCCAAATCCACCCTGCGTGGCTTTTCATGGGTTTGGAAATATGGCCTCCTTTCACGCATCACTCTATGTGAAAGGGCATTCCATGGGTTTTGCTATGGCTGTTCCCTAGCAACATCCATGGATTCTGATGCATTTCCAGATTTTAAAGGTTTTTTAAACCTGGGAATGCCTCAGAATCTAACACCTCCCCAGGGGAGGTGTTTAAGTGGCACAACGAGGAGAAATACCTTCATTTCACCTTTTTTTTGCTTTTCCTATGTGTGCTGCATTCTGCAGCACTCCTAGCAGGAGGAAAGCATCATCAATGATTGTTTTTGTTCAGGAAGTTGTCCCTTCCTGAACAAAAGCAATCAATCCTGCAATGTAGGCACCCTTGCACCATAGTGCAAGGGTACCTGCGATGATGTTAGGTAGCTAATTGTGCACCAGCGCAGAGGAAAGCACAGGGATGTGTTGTATTCCTGTAAATATGACACATGTCTGCACTGTCCTAATGATGCAGCTCGGCACAGCAAGATGGCTTGCAGTGCCGCAGTGCATCATTTTCTAGTAAATATGCCCCAAGGGTTCTTCCACTCCAGTAACCCTGCCATTCTCCCACCCTATTTAGAGTTGGCGAAAGGGATATGTTTACACCAGTGGAGCATTTGCTGGCTCTGTTGGTGAAAATCTATGCCCTGATGGCCCATATGTCAAGGGGCTACCAAGTCAAAATGATGGTCGTCCCAGCCTATTGAAGGCCGGGCTCCCATCACTCATTTACAGGGAAAATGTTGAATGGCCTCCATACACAGGGAGAAAGCTCCCTGCACCTCACGCCATCTGTATTTTGTGTTGAGAAAACTCTCTCTTTGAGAGTTTAGTTTCTGGAAAAAAATGTTTGCAGATCGAGTGCTTTATAAATGGTGCCGGCTCAACAAGCCTGCAGTGCTCTGAAGGGGGTGCTGCCACTGCAGCAGTCCTCACTGCATAGAAATCCCAGCCATACAGGATGGGGATCTCTAAATATGGTGGATGATCCTATGTGTGAGTGTGGAGACCATGGGCTTATCCCCCTTGACAGACTGTAATTTACTACAAATTAAATTAGCATGCAAATTTCACAGTTATTGTAGGATAAATACAACCCAGTACTGTGCATTTACAAGTTAAACACTATGGAACAGGGAATGACCACGTGAATCTGATTTCTAGTCAGTAACACAACTGAGAATTCATAATTCCACTGGATCAATTGCATACATTTATCCCCTGCTGTGAGCAGGTGGTAAATATATGTGTGGACCACTGGGTAGGGTGGAGGGTGAGGACGGAGCCTGGGGACTAGGTGAGGGAAGGGGGTGGGTATTTCTGCCGGGGGTGAAGCATTGTAAGATCTCTCTGTCAGAAAAAAAAGCAAATGAGTCTTAGCTGCTGCAGCAGCCCAAGCCTCATGTGATTTTACAGTGCAAAATTACTACCAGTACCCTCTAAAACTGGGTCTTGTCTTTTCAGATGCAGCAAACCTTATTTTGCTATTCGGTAACCTGTTACTGAATCGCAAAATGGGTTTGCGATTCGCTATTAGGAAGGGGCGGGTTTAGTGCGTCCCTTCCTAATACCGAATCGCATTGGTATGTAGGAATGTTTTGTGACTGAAATGCGGTCGCAAAACATTCACATTTTACCACCTACTTTAAGTAGGTGGTAACCCATTTGCAAACGGGAAGGGGTCCCCAGGGGACCCCTTCCACTTTGTGAATGTTTGTTACAGCGTTTTTTAAGAGCAGGCAGTGGTCCAACGGACCACTTGCTACTCTTAAAAAATGAACAGAAAACTTTTCATTTTTGTTTTAGAAACTCATCCCATTTTCCTTTAAGGAAAACGGGCTGCATTTTTAAAAAAAATTGCTTTATTTAAAAGCAATCACAGACATGGTGGTCTGCTGACCCCAGCAGGCCACCATCCCTGTGATTTTTGCGATTCCTAGGGGGTCGCAAATTGCAACCTACCTCATTAATATTCTTGAGGTAGGTCATTTGCGATCCCCTAGGAATCGCAAAAAGTGTTCAACACACTTTCATGCATGCCATTTTGCGATTTCCTAATTGCGAATCACAAGGATTTGCTATTAGGAAATCGCAAAACGGTTTCTTCATGCATCTGGCCCTAGATGTGGAAAAACCGACATCTTGAGATGAATTCCATGAGGTAATTCTGGTCCTCCTGACTTGTAACAGGGGCCTGAATTTGTTTCATATATTTTACATCAGTCTATCTTATGCTGTGTGTAATACCATTTTAAAATAATGGCTTGCATATTCACAGAGGTTTCAGTTGCAGGCTGGGACCTCTTAGTACCAAATTATGCAGGTCACTATTCCCAGTACAAACAGGATTCAGTTTTGTGACTGGTTCATAACACGAAAGAATGCAACCTAAACCCACCCCCCCCCACCCCCGGGCCCCCCATTACCGTAAATTGTTCCTATTGTTATATTTTATATGTATTTAAATGAAAATTAAAGACAACAAAATAGTTTCAAAATATTTTGTTCTTGTTAGCCACATCTCTTGCTCTACCACCTAACAGCCCCCACTGCACACTGTTCCCATCCCCTGTTTATCTATTTTAAACTCTGGAAGAACTGCAAAATAATGCTATCACTGATGCCCCATCTCCAGCGCAGTCGAGCAAACATGAGCTAAAGAACTGCGTGTGCTCGGGAAGCTGCAGCAGCCCTGGCTAAGACACATGGCGGCCGCGGGCGGAGGGGGATGAAGCCCTTTTAGCCGAATGTGCATTCCCCTCACTTTTGGAGGTGCATTTGAGAGCCTTTTAACCTAGATCTGTCTAAATCCACAACACAGTTTTGCATGGCCATATCTCGTTTTAATAACCAGTGTGGAGGTGCTTTTACTATACTATGATGGAATGTCTTCGAGGCAAAAATAAGCTCTATGTTGCTACATTACACATTTGTTTTTCCATAGAAAGGTGTTAACCACCTCAAAAAGTCCTAGAAATGAACTTCTCTTTCACAGCAGTCTGTCATCGCCACATCGTTTGGTGCACTCGGAGCTGGGTATTCCATTGGTTTCCAAAAATGCCTGTCAGATATCATGTGCATAGAGAGACCGTGATCCTGCGTAACCAGCACCCTAGCTGCTTTTATTTGAAAAGAACTAGAACACACCAAAATAGACTTGAAAACAGCCTTGGATATTCTACTAAACAATATAACTTATTAGAGACGTGGGTATCTAATTTGGAAGAAAAAATTTAAACTCAAAGGATTATTACAGAAAAAAACCTTTAAGCATACTTTTACTAATAATAAAATTTAAAACAGGTTCCAAGTTGTGTGACGTTTACACTGCTGTTGTCCCTTAACCATAGTGTTTTAGCCTACTACTGTTACTAGCACTAGGGATGAACCAACTGCAGAATTACCCCCTGACTCATATAATTTTCTCACTTTGAAAGAATTTCCTCTGCTCACTATTAAAAGTACAGAAAACTTATTACAATCTATTAAATCTGGATCCCCTAAAGATTTAATTCCATCTAAAATCTCCAGAGGTTTAGCAGCAGAGTTGGCTGCACCCCTGTGTTCTATTTTAAATAGTTCAATTAAAGAAGGCAAGCTTCCTCTGAGTGGAAAGCTGCCCAGATAATGCCTATTAGGAAAAACACCAAACTACCCCTGATGTAATTTCCAACTATCGTCCCATTTCACTTCTCCTCTATATAGTAAAATGCTGGAAAAGCATATCAATACTCATCTTTCCACCTTTATAGAATCATCAGACTGTCTTGACTATTCGCAGTCGGGATTCCGTCCTAAGTACAGCACCGAATCAGCTCTGGTCAATGTCATGGATGACATTCGAATGCATGCGGATGCTGGTCGAGCAGTGATTCTTATACTGCTCGACCTCTCCGCAGCATTTGACACTATCTCACATCAGATTTTGTTGGAGAGATTACGGGCTATAGGAATACAGGACAATGCACTAGACTGGTTAACTGACTTCTTAAAGGGAAGAACACAAACAGTTAACCTTGGCCCCTTCAAATCTCAGACAAGTATGGTAACAAAGGGTGTGCCTCAGGGCTCTTGTCTCAGCCCTTCATTATTTAATATATATGTCGCCCCACTCGCAGCACTTTTAAGAAAGATTGGATTTACTCCCATCTCTTACGCGGACGACACACAGCTCCTTCTCTCCTTCGATAAAAATACACCTAACATCAAGAGCACTTTTGCAAATGGCATGAAAACTATTACATCATGGATGAGTAATAACTTTCTGCAGTTAAATGCAGATAAAACTGAAATAATGCTATTCAAAGACGCAGTGACCAGATGGTCACCGTGTTGGTGGCCAGAAGAGCTGGGACCAGCACCATCCCCTAAAGTAGTGGTCAAGAATCTGGGTGTGCTAATTGATAGCAAACTTAATTTGGATGACCATATAGCTACCACAAAACGGACTTGCTTCCATGTTCTCAGCCTGCTCCGTAAGGTTTTTCACTTTCTCCTTCTTCAACACGAAAAACCCTGATACATGCAATGGTCCTTAGCCGACTGGACTTCAGCAATGCTTTGCTGATCTCCGCTAAAACAACTGCCTTGAGCAGCTTACAAGTGGTCCAGAATACGGCGGCCCGATTGGTGACCAGTGCTCCCCCCCGAACTCCCTCAGGTCCCCTGCTACGTAAATTACACTGGCTGCCTATACGTAAAAGAATAGAATTTAAAATTGGTTGCTTGGTTTTCAAAGGCCTCAACAAAATGGGACCTAAATATCTAGCAGACAAACTGGTTAGATATACACCTTTGCGCACCCTCCGATCAACAGATAAGGGCCTTCTTACTGTCCCGCGCATAAAACAAACTAGGCTAGGAGGCAAAGCATTCTCCTACATAGCCCCACAATTATGGAACCAGCTACCTCTGGATATCCGCCAATGCACTAATTACCTAACTTTCAGGAAAAAAACTTAAAACTTCACTTTTTTAGTTCTTCGTGCCTCTCTAGTCGCCATTAGCGCGGAGATACCCCATTTGGGGTGATTCATGCGCTTTATAAATGACATAAATAAATCCTAAGTGAATACGCGAGAAAAACGTACATAAAATGGGAATTCAAACAGATCGATTTCCTAGGCCATAAAAGTAAATAGAAGCTGAGATTCCCTACCCTCATACGTCCACTGCGTAATTTGGATGAGGAAACTTTCTAACATATGCCAAATGCCTGTCGTGGGTTTAATACACAGAGAAAACGTTATCTGTAGAACACTTTAAAGCATTATAAAATACGAGCTTGTGAATAAGCTATAAAGTTATGTTGGGGTTAATCTACTAGTAAATTAGTTCATATAGTGGTGACATTTGTAAAGGAGGCCCTGAAACTAATAAATACTTTGAACATATTAAATCTCAACCATCGAACTTAGATCCCAAATTCTCAATGATGCACTAACTCTTTTGGTATTTATAACCTCATATATCTTTTGAAAACATTGTTAATTAGTTAATATCCCGATTTCTTTGTATTGTATGAAATAATTTGAGTTTTATTTTCCATATGCCAAAATAAACGTTTGCTTTACAATGTGATAGGTCCTCTTAAACTGTTCATGTCTATCAGAAGGGAAAGCCTGAGAAAGGTGAAGCAGGACAACAGGATATTCTATTTATTTGAAGACACAGACAGAAGGGATTCCCTGAGTGAGGTGATGAGTCACCATGCAAAGTAACCATACATGTGTATCTGTTCATGTAGGAGTAGACCACTAGGGTCAGTTGTGAGGGCATGAAGGGTCTTCTAAGGGCGTATACACACTCCTGTCTTTGCTGTTAGTCTGAACTCCTCGTTGGAAACCAGCACCAATACTTATATTTATTTGCAAGAAACTGGGTTACTAGTTGACAGGATGAAGGGATGGAAGTGCCATTCAAATAAACAAAATTCATGTTATGGTGAGCCACAAAATGTACTAAATAAACCTGTGCTTAACTGTCTAGTAACTTGCCCTAATAGCAGTCAGACTTAACTTAGAGGCAATGTGTAAAGTATTGATGCAGCACTCAAATAGTAATAAAGTGAAAACACAACATAAGAAAAATCCCAAAGCAACTTAGAAACATAGAGTACATTTTAATAAATAAAATACACCAAAGCATTAATAATTCAATCAGTAGAACCAGAGTTATGAGTTTTTTAAGTTTCATGTAAAAATTGTACCAAGCTAGAGTGCTCGACCTCGAAGCTGGGGAACCGGGTTCGAGTTTTGGCAGGGACGCTCAACATCCTGTGATTCTGGGCAAATCACTTAATCTCTGTGTGCCTAACAAAAATATGCATGTGTCCATCTGTGACACAACTGGTGCTCATATGATGCGCTCTGATACCTTCGGGTCGAGTTCATGTTCTATAAAACTCCGCCCAAAAAAAGAAACACAAAGTCTGGCCAAGGGGGAGTGGCTCAAAGCCACAAGTTCAACGCGACCATGATGGAGCATGGGTCAGATACAGTGATGTGGTTTGTCCCAGTTAAGAGTTTACCTTCTAAAAGTCCAAGCTCCAAACATCTGGATTTTCACCTGGAGTGCAGATTTCTGTAGGCTTAAAGCAGACAGCTTCCACTCTGATGCCAGTCAAGGGTTTCAGCACCTGGTGGGCACCTTTTGTAGATCAAGATTTATTCCAGCAGAGGCCAGCAGCAGGGCTCAGGCATGTCCAGGGAGTGCTGTTCAGCTGCGCAGTTGCAGGGAGGCATCTGAAAGCTTGTTGTGTCCCTGTAGCTCAAACAGGAGGTCAGTGAACTGACCCTTGCAGTTACGTTTGAGGATCCTGGGTTCAAGGCAAGCAGTTCCAGCCTTCCTTCTTCAGACAGCAGGGCAGTCCTTCTTATTCTTTCACAGGTCCAGCAGTGTTTAAATGAGAGGTTCTGAAGGTGCCACATTTATACCTAGTGCCAGCCTTTGTGTTGGGGCCTACTCTCAAACTAGTTCTGGTCTGTTCTTCCACTGGGGTTGGCTCCAGACGGTCTGGGGTGATACAGGCAAGGAAAGGTCTGGTGTCAGGTTCCTTTGTGTGTGCTGCAGGCTGGGTCCCAGGCCCATTCTTTTCCCCATATCTGGAAAACATACACCACATACCACAGGAGAGCCATTCACATTCTTGTGACTCTGGACACTGGCGGAAAGGCATATTTGGTTTAGGCAGAAAATTCAAACTTTCTAAAAGTGGCATTTCCAGAATAGTAACTTAAAATCTGACATTACCATTGAAGAGGATTCTAAATTACAACTCAAATGAGTGGAAGAAATATTTCTCTATCTATTCCTGAACTGAAGTTATCACTCACTAAGTGTATTACGCTAATCCAGTGTTAGAGAGATAGCCTTGCTACAGTGAAAAACAACTTTCGGGGATTCTCTAGCAGAACATGTAAAACTTAAGTACAGAAGCCCAATTTTATAAATACCATGCACCCTGCCAACTGAGCCTTTTAGGGCCTTTCTTCGAGGTGACTTATAAGTAATAAAAAGAAATGTTTTTGCCTCGCAAAAGGTTTATTTTGCCAGGTCGAAATGGCAGTTTAAAACTGCACTACAGGCTGCAGTGGCAAGTCTGGGACATATTTGTTTTACAAGGTTACTTTAGTGTGTGGCACAATGAGTTCTGCAGTCCACTAGTAGCATATAATGTACAGGCCCTAGGTACTTATATGCAAATTAAATGTACCAATCAGGTGTAGGCCAATTTTACTATATTTAAGAGCGAGAGCATAAGCACTTAACTACTGAATCACAGGGGAAAAGTGCTAAAGAAAGAGTCCTAATGCCAACAAAAATGGGTTCAGCAACAGAAGGCAAAAATCTGGAGTGACCCTGCGGAAATGGGCCCAGTTCAACATTATCCATCTACAATTGTATATAATCAAACATTGGCTCTTATGTTAAGCTATTGGGAAGGGATGTCCTAATCTGAATCCAGATTTCCCATAGCATTATTTACTAGGCAAAGTGTGCCAAATAGAAAATACATTTTGAAACTGTTGAAAAGCATATTAAATAAGCTCTTTATTTATTACTTCACAATTACATTCCTATTTAAGGTTAAACATATTTATCAATACTGTTTTTCTCTTGCAGATATACATACGATTAAAAAGAAGAAACAACATGATGGACAAAATGAGGGACAATAAGTACAGGTGCAATGAAACTAAAAGAATCAATTTCATGCTTATTTCTATAGTGGTTGCATTCGCAGTCTGCTGGTTGCCGCTCAACATTTTCAACTTGGTTTTTGACTGGAATCATGAGCTTATTTCCGTCTGCAGCCACAATGTCTTGTTTTTGATGTGCCATCTCACAGCCATGGTCTCAACCTGTGTGAACCCCATCTTCTACGGATTTCTCAACAAGAACTTTCAGAGAGACTTGCAGTTTTTCTTTAATTTTTGTGACTTTAGATCCCGGGAGGATGACTATGAGACCATCGCCATGTCAACCATGCACACCGATATTTCCAAAACATCTCTAAAGCAAGCCAGCCCAGTTGCATAAAATTCTAACTTTAAAATGAGACAGAGATAACTGCTTGAAGACACATATGAAATGTTCAACTAAATATAAGCACAAACTGGTAGCACCTTCACTGTAGTGGTGTCAGATCCCTCACTGTTCATCAAGGATCAATACATCAAAAACAGATTTGTCCCCTTCTTTTAAACACAAGTGCAGGTTTTGGACTTTTGCCCATACCACCTGACAAAGTATTCTTTCCACACTCTCCGCCCTTTATGGCTCTTACTTTAAAAATAATTATCTTTATCTATAATTATCTCTTTCTACTTTATATCAACTCACGTGGACCTTTTATTAGCGATTTGAGCTTGTTTTTGCTTTGGAACACCAGAAGAGATAGTTCATTATATTTCTTTTATGTGTTTTGAACTTTTAAACAATGTACAATGTTGTATTCTATTGGAAGGATATTGACCAGATGAAAGATGCACATGTTCATGTTGTATATTGTAAATTACAGGAGAGAAATCATATTCCATTTTTTTTTTTAAATATAAAAAAATATAGCTAAAAGGACCTGTTGTCTGTAGGGTATCTGTTTAGAGGCAGTACGAGAAATGTGTATATAAAATGACAAGATTATTATGTGTTGTCAATCAAGCATAATTAAACATAGATAATCCACGCAATGGAACTATATACAACACCGTTTCAATGTAGTTAAATATAATTTATTTGCAATGTGCGAAAGTATGAGTTGTGACTATGTTTAACTACCACTGTGAGGAAATGTTTTGTGTTAAAAACATGTGTTTCCATTGTGGCACTGTAATCAGATAAGGAGTTCCTTTGTCAGGCAATCACGGGAAAACAGGGCTAACATATTCCTTATTTCTTTGCAGAGGTCAATGTTTCCTATTCTTTTCCATGGATATCTTCATAATTTGATAATTTGCTAGAGTGAGTAGGTCCTGCAATGAGGTTAGTTGGGCTGAGATGGGCAGAGTAGGAAAAGGACATGTTACTCCTTACCTAAGAAATAAAAGAAAGTGGCAGTGCTAGTGCATGGCATCATTGTGAAAATGTGGCACGCTCAAACTCAGCTGTAAAGATGGTTTAATATGTTTGAGTGCTGATCATGTTTTTAATGCACATATCTTGCAAACATCAGAAGTGTCACTCATTTAGACATAGTACATAAAATAAATTAGTGAATTTATTGTTAAGACATCCCATTACATTTTTATGTTTACATATATCACTTAGAGTTGTTCATAGAATCATCATAAAAGGCTATTAGGAAAACAATTTCTGGGGAATAAAATAGGGTAAATGTGATTCTGGAGAAAAGGTTACCAAAGGAATACTGTTCTGTGGAAGCGTTCTGCACATACCTCTGTCCTCAATATTTTCCACATGAATGCCATTCAAATGGTGAATCACCCTGTTGAACGCCCGTATTTCTGAACAAAAACCCTACCAGCTATTTATTCCAAGATCATGCAGATTCACTTTTTACCATTTTATGTTGGGACTATGTGTTGACCATTCTTTCTAAGTCATATCTATCCTTTTTGGTCTTGTTTGGAGAGGAACAGGGTTACCCTCTTTTCTCTTCCATCTTCCTATACTCAAAATGGTTCCATCAACCCTCTCCTTCAGCTATTTGTTTTCAATGTATCCAAATAATTTAACCCTACATCCTAAAATCTCTACTTCTACATATACCATAGTACATGCGCCCCTACTAATACTCTAGTACTCTACCACTGCCTATGCTCTAAAACATCTACTGCTGCCTATATTACAACTGCGGTACATCTACTTCTAGCTAAGTACCTCTACCGTTTCCTATGACCCAGGGCCCAGATTTAAGAAGCCCTTGTGTTGCCATAGCTTCATGCAAGGTGGCGCAAGGCAATGCAAGGTCTTCAGTGAGATTTACTAAGCCACGAAAAGCCACCTTGTGTGCTCTGTATGGCTTAGTAAATCTGGAGTAACACAAGGCAGCACAAGTCGTTGACTTGTGTTGTTCTGCCCATGGAAGGTGTTCAATGGGTAGAGAGTGGGTATTCCCACACATCCACCCATGGAGTTTGGTGTATTCTGGATTTACTCAGACTAATAAACCTGGAAATGCATTAAAATGCTACTCCTTCCCAGGTGAGTTGTAACGAAGAAAATTGTTTTATTTCTCCTTGTGTTTCCCTCTTTCTATCTGTGCTGCATTCTGCAGCACACATAGGAAAAGGAAAATGCCTCTGGGTATTGTTTTTGTGGATGAAGGTGTGCCTTCCTGCACAAAAGCATTTCTGCCTGTAAGGCAGCCACTCGTGCACCATTGGCACAAGGGTGCTTGCATTGGCACTAAGCTGCACTCAATGCGCCAGTACAGGGAGAGAGCAGGATTGTGCCATATGTTAGTAGATATGGCGCATTCCTAGACTCTCACTGTCATGCAACACAGCACAGCAAGTTGTCTTGCTGAGTTGCGTTGTGTGACCTTTTAGTAAATTTGCTCCTAGCTTCTTTATCTCTGCCTATACCCTAGCATGGGTATGCAAACTTATTTCACAATAGAGAAATTCTGGTACCTCTTCACCTGCCTATGCCCTAATGATTTTGCTTCTACCTATACCATAGTGTCTCTTCCCCATCTATATCGTAGTATCTCTGGCTGTACCGTAATACACTTACCCTTCCCTAATAGACTCTCTACATCCGTCTATAGCTTTGTACATCTACCCCTACCTATACCTTGACCTTTTATCAAAGTTGTCTGACCTACACTATATCATAGCACCTCTGCTCCGACTCTCTACCCTAGTACTTCTAACTTCCTATATCATTGATCCTTTATTCCAGCCTATACCCAAATTCCTCTACCCATACATTTCCCCGGTACCTCTTCCATTGCAATCTTCTCCTGCCTATGCCTCAGTCTATACCATACTAGCTCCGCCCATATCAGTACCCTAAAACTTCTATGCCAAACTACACTTTACCAATTTACCACTGAACCACATTACCACTGCCAAAGTCCTATTACCCCTGCCCCAGCGTATATCCTAGTGCTGGTACCTTGCAATCTTATTCTTGGTGCTTATTTCCTCAAATTCTTTGATAAAATAGTTTCTTTCAGTTTACAAATTCGCCTAAATGTAGTTTCACCAGCCTGGAGTCATCAGTTGTTTTTATCTGAGTGAGATGGAGACATAAAATGGCGAGCAAAATAATCACAAAAAAATGCCACTTCATTGCACAAAAACAGATCTGTTAAAAAGAGAAAATGCAACTTAAAATGCATTCTTAGGAATTAGTTTTAGTAAACTGGCTAATTTTCTCAGGATGACAGTTCCACGGAGTCGGACCTGTTTCCTAGTAAATGCCTAGTAAATGGTTTGTACAATAAGACATTTGCATTTCGAATTTGTCCAGAACTAATTCATCAAAAGAACTGTGGTATTGTAATGTTTCCATTGTACTGTTTCCATTCTTGCCCATAGTTCTAACAGTATCGGCCCATGTAGGTAAACGTGGTGGGGCGGGGGTGGAGGGTGGAACTGACAAATGACGGAATAGGGAAAATAAAATATATAAATAAATAAAACCACTTACCTTGTTCGCCGCATCGATGAGACGGCGATGCCGCAAGCTCAAGGTAAGTGGTTTTATTTATTTATTTCCCTATTCTGTCGTTTGTCACTTCCACCCCCACCCCCGCCTCAACCCAACGCGCCTACCTGCACGGGCCACCACTGGTTCTAAAATGGCTTAAAATGCAATGGGGTTTGCCATATACTTGTAGCAAAGACAAAAATTTGAATTTAGTTGACACACATTAGCCTCCCACTTAGAGATAACATTATATGCAAGCATTGAAAACAAAGAACATACTGAAAGGGTCAATCTAAATGCTGAGCACCAATTGGTAATGCCTCAAATACGTTTCCACAATATATCATGAATGAATGAAATGTCATTTATAAAGCGCAATGGCTACCCGGAGGCCTCCCAGCGCTACGGACAGGTGCAGAAAGCAAAGCAGAGAATGAGTGCAAATCTAAAAGAGCCAGGTTTTTAAGAGCTTTCGGAAGGAGAGCAGATTAGGCTCTTTCCGCAAATGAAGTGGGAGGGCATTCCAGCCGATGGCCCCATTGTATGAAAAGGAGCGCACACCACATCTGGCTCTCCTTATTCTGGGTAGTATGGCAAGAAAAGAGGCAGTTGACCGAAGGTCTCTCCTCGGTTGATAACGAGTGATCAGAGATTGAAGAATGGACGGGCCGTTCTTCCAGAAGGCTTTATGGGCCAAGCACATAGCCTCAAACTGAATCCTTTCCCTAATCGGCAGCCAGTGCAAGCTCCTTAGAGCTTGTTTAGCGGATTGCCGTCGAGGAATCTGAAGAAGACTGCGGGCGGCACAGTTTTGAATAATCTGGAGCTTGTTGAAAGTATACTGTGGAGCTCCCAGATATAAGGCATTCCCGTAATCCAAGAGGGAGAGGATCAGAGCTTGGACCATAATCTTTCTGGCGTGAAAAGGGAGAAGGGGAAGAACCTTGCGAAGCATCCTTAATAAGCCAAAGCAAGTCGCTGAGAGCTTCGCTGCCTGATGATTAAAAGTCAGGGAACGGTCAAGCCAGATACCGAGGCTCTTAATCTGGTCTTTAGGGACTGGGGCGGGGCCCAGGCAGTCGGGTCAAAGTGATGCCGGGTTGAAGGAAGGGGAGTTGCCCAGAAGCATAAGCTCCGTCTTGCTCTGTTCAGTTTAAGGCATGAGAGTTCCATCCACTTGGCAACCTCCTCTAGGCAGCAGCCTAGGGTGCTAGATGACCCCTCGGGGTGGTTAAACGCCACCACGAGCTGAGTGTCATCTGCATAGGTGATGAGTTTTATGCCAAATGGATGGACAATCTCTACCAAAGGTCTCATATATATATTAAACAGCGTGGGGCTCAGGGCAGAGCCCTGAGGCACCCCACAGCTGAGAGGCAACTGGTTGGAGACAACATCTCCCTCAAAAACCTTAAAGGAGCGTTCGCTGAGAAAGTACTGCAGCCAGGCTATTGCTAAGCCAGACACTCCCAAGTTCTTGAGTCTGAGGATCAGTGTATTATGGTTAACAGTGTCAAATGCGGCACTGAGATCGAGAAGGATAATTGCCGCATTGCCCCCTCGATCTAGGATCCTTCTTGCTTCCTCAGTCACAGCAAGGAGGGCAGTCTCAGTGCCAAGCTGGGGGCGAAACCCAGTCTGGGAAGGGTGAAGTAGATTATTAGATTCCAGAAAGGATACAAGTGTGGTATTTATGTGTCTCTCGAGAATCTTGCTCACCGAAGGCAAGAGGGAGATGGGCCGATAGTTAGCCAAATTAGCCTGATCAAGGTTAGGTTTTTTTAAGGAGGGCTTTAACCATCGCACATTTCCAGGCCAGTGGAACTATGCCTGTAGAAATAGAGGAGTTCACCAGATCTAGAATAACAGGGCGGAAAATATCTACAACCAGGGTGAGGGCCTGGGGGGGAGCGGGGTCTATGGGAGAGCCTGATTTTACGTTAGCCATAATAAGGTCCAATGAGGCAGAGTCCAGGAGGGGAAATTGTGCTAATAGGGTTTGGGTTCCTGCGATCGACTCAGAGGAAGGAAGCATGTGGTAGGTGGTCTGAGAGGACGGAAAAGACAGATAAATATTTTGAATTTTCAGTTGAAAGAACTCTGCCAGGTTATTACAATGTATGAGTGCATTATCCAACATAGGAGGTCTCTGAGGCAGTTTAATAAGGGTCTTTGCAATTTTAAAAATTTCTTTAGGAGAATTCTCAGCTGACTTAATTTTCTGTTCATAAAAGGAAGCTTGGGTGACTTTAATTTCAGATATGTAGGATCTAATAGATTCCCTGTACTTTGCTTTACTGAGATCTGAATAATTCAGTCTCCATCTCCTTTCAAGCCTTCTGCAGCATTGTTTAAATTCCCTCAGTTTAGGAGTGAACCACTGCGCAGTTTTCAGCCTGTTGGTTGTTTGGGAAGGTTTCTTGGGGAGCACTATATCCAAGGACCCTTGGATCCAAGAATTACATTTCTCATTAGCATTGGCCAAGTTATGGTTTAGGTCACAGGTGGGTCTAGTGGTTTCCAGAACCAGATTCCACTGATCAACCAGAATCCTGGACCAATTCCGCTCTCGGACCGAGATTATATTGGGGGATAAACGGGTCCGGGAATTTCCCAAGTTAGGGGAAAGGGTCATACTGAAAGGGTCAATCTAAATGCTGAGCACCAATTGGTAATGCCTCAAATACGTTTCCACAATATATCATTGTAGTCCACAAATTATGGAGTCCTCCCAACATCTCCCCATCAATCAATCATTACTTGATTAAAATGTGGCAAATTTAGCGAAGTTATTGTCTTACTGTAAGATATGCATTTTATCACAGTTATAAGATCATTGTTGAAGTTTACTTCCTACCTTGTATACGTCCATTTTCATTCTGTGCCTCTAGGAGAAATATATTCAGTGAGGGACAAGGCAGGGTACTTCTATGGGTGAGCCACTTACTGCATTGAAGTCTTTCCCATCTGAGCTATTTAATCATAGTTAATAAGTTAGGATAAAATACATCTTCAAGCCTAAGAACAGCACACGCTGTCCTCATTTGAGTATTGATAAGTTATCAAACAAAACCATTCTGAAGTATCTGTTGTTGGTGATAGTTAGCGATACAGGACGGGGTAAAGAAACCTGGCTTTTTGAACCACTAAATGGGCGCTTTAACTCCTGTATAGTGAATTACAATAATGTATTTGTTATTTTGTGTACTTAAAATCGGACTTTGTAAATTGAAACAGAAATCCATAATGTAAGTCTAGTGAATCCCAATCGCACGAGTAGTTCTTTCCTGCAGGCAGGGTAAGCATTTAAGCTGACAGGCTACTTCTTTTGTTTTAACCCTTCACCCATAGTAAAACATCTACAAAATAAACAAGATATGAGAAATAGATTCACACAACACAGGGGCAGGCCTGAAGAAAGCTTTGCAAGTAGGTCACCTTTCCACGGACCTGTAACCAAATCAGACCTCCGCATGAACATTTGACTCTCTGCCATTTCTTGTGATTTTCATGTAAACAGATCAAAGGTGAAACATTTACCCGAAGCACATGTCAAAATGTCTAGACATATCTCAGCTTGTTCATGCTCTGTTTTAATCACTTATACACAGAATCACATTGTAGATTCATATTTTCTTGCATATATATTTCACAGACAGCTTGTCCTCTTCGCTCTAAATGATTCTGTTAATGTTTGTAACTACATCAATCGAGCCCTGAGCCTCCCAGATTACCGTCAGATTTTATTGTCACAAATGCCCCTGGGTGATCTGTCCTCCTCATATTTACAGCAAACAGTTGTAGTAATGTTGGAAGTGACCAGTATTCTATGAGCATCGTTAGCTCCAATGCTCAACTAAACACACAGGAAACTTCTGTGGTCTTTAATCTTGCACTTTAAGGAGTGTTACAGACCACATGTGGCATTTTATCCTTCATTGCTCGTCACATGGAACTAGCATTTCCCTGCAAGATTTATTGTTCAACACACAACTACTGATGGAGCCAAATCTGCCTCTTCAACAATTACTCAGTCACCTCCGCATGCCACTGTCTATAGGTAGGAATATTTCACCATAAACCATCACTAAATAACAGTTAAGAAGGCATATTTCTAATGTCCCTAACAGAACGATCCCAGAACAGACTTTATAAGAAAATATGATTAATAAAAGTGTTAAAAATGCAAATAAGTGCCTGCATGAGAATAATAGATATTCAAAAAATCCACCTGCAATCACTTGTTATTTAAATGTAGCGAACAATCTCTGTTTTAAACATAATTTTGATGCATATAAGTGTTGTAATGTTCATAGCACTGAGAAAAAAGAGAAAAAGAGAGATTTTCTCATGTTGAGAAGAGCCTACAAAGAAAAAGTAACACATTCTTAGAGACTTGAAACACCTTTCTAGGCCATTCAGTTGAATTCACAATCGTGTCTTGTCTAACTGTTGTGAACTTCGTATGGTAAAGAAATATAGTTTCTGAAACATATAGGGGCCGATTCCGATCTCGGCCGGTAGGGCTCCGAATCGGATTCGGCTTTACCGGATCCGATTCGGAGCCCTGTTTCCCGACCGAACCGTACACGGGTCCGGCCGAGCGAGTACGATGCGAAATCTCCGACCGACTCGTCCGGGCGTCCCGACCGCTCCGACCGACTCGCTCCCGGCTCGAACCGCTCCGACCGGCTCGCTCGGACTCGACTTCGCACCGCGCAATGGAGACGTTTCCCGGCCGGGTAAGTACGATGCGCGCCGCGAGCAGTCCGACCGAGCCGCGCACTCCGGCTCGTAAGAGCTGTCGGAGCCGTACTTTGGGGGTCCGTGTCGGACCCCCTGTACGCGTAGCCGCGCGAGTCGCACACAGGGGGACCCATGGGTCCCCCTACCTGTGCGTGTACGGCGCGAATCGCTTCGCCGCGTACCCGCTGTAGGGGCGCCCTTGTCCGACCTCGCACCCATTGAGTCAATGGGAGCCCGCGTACGCGTTGTACGACCGGCTCCCATTGACTTCAATGGGAGTCCGACCGACTCGAGTCCGATAACATACGGACGCATCGTACTCGTTCGGTCGGACTGCACGGGTCCGATTCGGTCGGAAATCTCTCCGGGTCCGGCTCGGTCGGAGAAATTTCCGGCCCGAATCGGAATCGACCCCTTAGTGCCTAATGCAGCCCAGCAATAAAATGCTGGATAACTAGCTGTGCACATAGAAAAAGCAAACAAGTTAAATTATGACTGTAATATACTCAAGACTCCTGTGAGTAATTGCCTTGAGACCTAGCCGAGCGTTTTAGCAAGTGGTAATAGAATATGTGTGCCTTTGTTTAGCCTTATAAATATTTATTATACAGTATACAGTGTCAAACTAGCCTGTGTGTTCTACTTATGTTAATGAAACACAATGCCTCATTTTTGTACAATAGTTTTTTCCCCAAATGAACACAGTTAAGAATGCTTGCATCTGGATATCATGACCAGAACATGAAATGTATTAAAATAGGCAAGTTTAAGTAAGAATCTGGGTTTAGATGTACTATTCAGTGGTTGCAAAATACTGGTCTCAATTTGTGACTGGTATTTTTGTAATCATTGAAGAATTTTAAGAACTGACCTATGTACTAATAGGTTGGGTCTAAAAATTCGAAATCACAGTGGGTGAATCCGATCTACTGCATGAATATATCAATGTCGGTCTCAAATTGTAACTCAAACTCGTTACAACTGCAAGCCATCACAGGGATAGTTCCCAGCTGAAGTCAGCTGACCACCATGTTTGTGACTGCTTTTTATAAAATCAAACTTTTTTATTAAATGCATCCCATTTCCTTACAGGAAATGGAACTGCAATTAAAAAGAAAGTTTGCTGTAAAAGTTAGCAGTGGTCCCCTGGACTACTTACTCTTCAACAAACTTTTTTTCCACATACACAAAGGAAAATAGGTCCCCAGGGAACACTTCCCTTTGCAAATGCATTACCATCCCCCTTTGAGGTGTTGGTAAAAAAATCTATGTTTTGTAGCTAGATTTGGTTGTAATGCATTAAGTTCCGGTGCTGAATTGGTATTTGGAAATGATGCCAACAACACATTACTTCCAGATACCGAATCAGTATTATTTGGAATCCCATTTTAGGAATCAGGAAAGCTTTTCCGACTCCTAAATGAGATTAGTACATAAGAAAAAGCATTTTAACAGTTGCAAATGCTGAATTGGAGCATTTGCAACAGTGAAAATACTTTTACTTCTAGCCCGTTTTTAACCTTTTATGCAAGAAGCAACGCAATTTAAATTTAAGCTTCTTCTTATCACATGCAAAGTTCATTATAGTGGAACCATTTTGTCTCAACACAATAGTCAGAAAATATTCTTGCCTGAAATTTAAACACAGAGGGTTTCAATATACGTGCAGTCACAGATTAGTTTTGAATGGGTGTTGACTTATGGCTTAGTCTTCAGAAGCAGCTCTTATAGCAGCTGATTTAAGAAGCATGGGGAGTCTCTACTAAAAGCTTCAGTAATATTATGTATTACTGCAGTGGTGTTCATAAATCATCAATATATCAAGTGACTTATACTGAAAAGATACATTATTGATAGAATACAAACACTCTTTTCATAGGCTGTCCAGTGCAGCATCTATAAAAACAAATCAAGTTTATTTCATAACTAAAGACAACTACATGCCAATACAAGAGCCTCATTCATCTGGAGTGCTCAAGACTTCTTCCTCAGACCCAGAAATCCATAGCCATTCAGGATACCCTTGTATAAAATGCTAACATCCAATTCAACGCACAAGATGTGGACATCAAGTTATAGCTATAGCTCTTCTATTATCATCTCTCAGAGACTGATTCCTTGCATTATCTTTCCACCTTCCACCCACTCCCACTGCACTACACACACTATAGGCTACTACAGGGGCTCTGGCAATACATATTTCTTGATGTTAATCCAAATCATCATCTATGAGTAATCTTTGTCAACTCCTTTTCACTCATGGAAAATCCTAGTTATCCAGCAAGACATGCTTTTTTTAAGAATAACTTAGTTCTAATATCAAGTACACAGTGCACCATACACTTTATTACACTATTTATTTTTCAGAGGTATAAAAACTTCACAACAAACATCTAAAATGTGTTCCCATTAAATCATCAATCAGCATTAAATGTTTTGCTAGTGGTAAAAATACATAATACTCGTACTAGAATGAATTGTGGCCTGATATAAAATGACTATCTGCAGTGACTCCCACCATGTAGTTTTTTTATTTTTTTATAAAATAGCAGTACATTCATATTCGACCTTAAGAAAATTTGAACCAATCACAGATATTTACAGCTTACATTACTGATAGGTAAAAGGTTACTCTTGGCGACGCTACAGAAGAGCATAATTAAATGGATGAGTGGTCTATTCCCAAAAGAAGACTGGTAAACTTATACTAGATTTTGATAACAACCTAAGCCTTTCTAAAATGGTGTTATCATGTTGCCTTATGATTTGAATTTCATCTAAAAACGTGTATGTATATATATATATATTTTTTTATGTTGTTTTAAGGGAAATCGTTAATGTGTATCATAATATATTATAATATAGTATATATATATATGTGAGTTTATATATATATATATATAATCATTTTGCATGTGCTTGTATTTTCACAAAAAAGGGGTATAATTGTTAATTATTTCCTATAATTTACAGTGCTGAATTGATTTGCAAAAAAAGGTAAACACAGCAATTTGTGGTTTTTTTCAGTGATGGTTAAAAAAACTTTTTCCCAATGACAGTGGTGCTTTTAGACCCATAATCAGCACACCTCACAAGCTCATACTTGCTGGTCTATACTTGATGGAGTATCTATGAAGGAATCCTATCAGTGTGTGAAAGTAAACATTGTTAACACAAAAACCTGTCAGCAAAAAGGTACACTGTACCACATGCACTTTATGTTCTTGATGCATTATCTATGGATGATTCATCCCAGTGTGTAAAAGTAAACATTGTAAATGCAGAACCTTGTTAGCAAAAAGTTACACTAGCCCACATTCACTTTATGTTCTTTCTTAATATGTTTTGCTAACCATGTTGTATAGCGTCAACGTACTACAAAAGAAAAACACATTTTAGAATTATTTTTTTTTAATTTCCTGACAAAGTCCTTTGCATTTAATTTTTGATTCGTAACGTATATTGTTGTTTACAAATTATTTTAAAGATTAACATATTATCCCCAACAAAGACAAGCAATTCTTTTAAAACATTGACAGATATATCCCCAGTTTCAGGCTAGCAATGCATACTAAATGGACGATGTTCAAATGCTCTAAATCTTTCTAAACAGTACTAAAATCAATTTATATTATATAAAAAAAATATGTCAACTAACACTTGTAATATGGACTTATATTGGCATCTTGGGGATGGGGTGAAATTTGTGAAGCACTTGGCCTTCGGGCTGCTGGTTTGTAACTGGCATACGAACCCATTGATGGCAATACATGCACATATTATGCAGATACCTGTGTCTGTCTGGATGTCTCTCTCGCTCTCATTCTGTCTGTGTCTCTCTCACTCTCTGTGCGTGTGTATATATATACATACAGATATATATATATATGTATATATATATATATATATATATATATATATATACATATACACACACACATATACATACACATAATGATACACATAAGTATACATACACATTTCTCTACTCCCGTCACTAGAGAAAAAATAGCTCTCAACTAAGTTCCATTTAGTTTTTGTAACATAACATTGTATTCCTCTCAACAATGGCCAAAATTGAATTTATTATTACATTACAGCAAAATTGACATAAAACAGAGAGAGAGAGAGAGAGAGAGAGAGTGTGGGTGTTTTTAATTGCACAAAATGCAGGAAGCAGTGAAATAAGGATTTCATGATCATAATGTATCCCTTTTGTGAACCCAGGCGATCATGCTAATATTGTGTCAAGTTATGCAGCAAATGTGACAAACTCATAAATATGTAATAAATACTGCAGCCACAGAATCATATGTTTTATATAAAAAAACATAATTCTCATTCCAATCAATGTCGGTTCTTTACAGTACTTTCAAGAAAATTGCTTTTTCAAGCTAAGTACCTAAAAATAAACAGAGGAAACCTCTGGATGGTAATATTTGATAATATTGCATATGAAGAAAATGGGTTATTGATTGAGGGGTGAAAAACCTCCTCAAGCAATAACCACAATCCTTGCAAGGGTGAACCACAAACATCACTGAATTCACTTGTGCTTAACTCTCTGATAGCTTGGCAAAAAGCAGTCAGGCTTAACTTAGAGGCAAAGTATAAATGATTTATGCAGCACACAAGCAGTAATAAAGTGAAAACACAACACAAGAAAAATCCCAAAACCATTCGGAAACACAGAGTAAATTTTAATAAATTAAAAGAGTCCAAAACAGCAAAAATTCAATCAGTAGAACTTTTTTGTAAGGTTTTAGGTAGATATAGCTCTGAAAGGCACAAAGTACCACTCCTAGTCATCTGGTCATGGTAGACTGAGAAAACGTCCAATGTTCAGCTCGACTGCGATGGAGTGTGGGTCAGTTACAGGGACCAGGTTAGACCAGCTTAAAATGTTACCTTCTCAAAGTACGTCGTGCAGAGTCTAAAACTTCAGGATTTCTCCTTGTCTTGTAGAGGAGGGCACTCTGATACCAGTTAAGGGTCCAGGGCCTGGGGAGCTACTCCCTGGGGATCAGGGACTCTCTCCTGCAGAGTCCAGCAGGTCTCAGGCAGGTCCAGTTGCAGGCCCAGGCAGGCCCAGTTACAGCACGTGAGGTGGGCAGCTGCATGAGGCCACTGGAGCTTGTTGTGTCCTTCTAACTCAGAACAGGAGGTCAGCCACCTGGCCCTTAAAGTCTCTCAGGTAGCATGGTATGAAGGGAGAAGGTCCAATATTTAACCTGGTACCATCCTTTGAAGTGGGAGAATTGTCTAGGCTACTCCAACATTTGGTTCTGGAAACTTCTTTCCTTCCCCAGCCAAGGCTCAAAATGTCTAGGGCCAAAAAAGACTAGTAGTTTTTGTGTGTGCAGTAGGCAAGTTCTTTGAAATGTAAGTGGGGCACGGAACAGCTTTTCCCCAACCATCCTGGCAGGATGGTCCATCCTCTCACAACTATTTCCCTATGGTTTACTCTCTGGGCCCAATATACATTCTTAACCATTAGCAGGCCCATGCAGCTTGAAACTCCTAGGAAGCCTTAGAAGCTTTTGGGCAGAAAAATGCTAATTTTCCAAAGAGGCATTTTCAGAATTATAATCAGCTAAAGAGGATTATGAGTTACAATTCACTTGAGTCCAAACATGATGGACATTTCTACCTGCTCCCAAACAAAAGTTAGCACTTATAAAATATAATAAGGTAACTCAATATTATCTTATGGGAGAGGTAGGTCTTACAGCAGTGAAAAACAAATGTTAGGGGTTTTTCACTACCTAGACATGTACAACTTAAAAACCATGCCCTATGTTTTATAAATAATGCACCCTGCCCTATGGGCTGTTTAGAGCCTACCCTGGGGTGACTTATATGTATTAAAAATGATGGTATAGGCCGGGCAATTAAAGATGATGGTATAGGCCTGGCGAATGCTATATTTTTTATTTTATTTTTAAATAGCAGGCATGAGACATGTTTTCAGTACTACTTTATTGGGTGGCTCAATTTGTGCTGCAGGCCCACTAGTAGAATTTAATTTACAGGTCTTGGGTACATGTAGAACCATATACTAGGGACTCACAAGTAAATTAAATGTGCCAATTGGCTGTGGGCCAATTTTGCCATGTTTTAGAGAGAGAGAGTGCAAGTACTTTAGCACTGGTTAATAGTGTTAAAGTGCACAGAATCCTACTGCCAACAAACAGTAGAGGTGAAGGTAAAATGTTTGGGGGTGACCCTGCAGAGAGGGTCAAGTCCAACAATATGGTTACATGTTATGTATCACAGAAAAACAAGGTAGAACTATTTAAAAAGAGAAAAAGGAAAAAGAGACATGGCAAATAAAGAATTTTACCAAAGTTAATATCCACCTAGAGAAACAAAATTGCTTATACCATATAACAAAAATGTTAGTTAGAAGCATTTAAACTCTCTCACATCTCTTTGCATTGTCATACATGTTTTAGTTTGCCAACCATTAAAATGTTTTTATTTGATTGCTGCCAAGCTCACTTTTCACTTAATTGTTGCACATCCACTGCCACAAACAATAAGGGGCCTATTACGATGAAGTCGGAAAGCCTCCGACCTCAGTTCGGAGGATTTCTGACCCCCATCGTCAGTTTCATTTCCGACCAACTGATTATGTATTAGTCAGTCGGAATTGAAACTGACCAGTCATTCCAGCTGGCTTCCGACGGGCTCAAGGAGCTCGTCGGCCAGTTGGAACCAGCTCGTAATTCCAAAGGGTGGGCCTTTCTGCCCTTGGGATTACGAAGCCCGGTTTCCAGCATGGATTCCATGCCGGCCTGTCCGACATGGAAACCATGTCATAAAGCGTGTTTGGGGGGCCCCAGCAGGGCCCCCTTGTGTGTGCAGACTCCAATTGGGGGCTGAGGAGGCACACATGGTGCCTCCCTATTGGTCCCTGCACCCTGTGGCAGGCACCGTGAGGTGCAGGGATGAACAACACCTCCCATTTCCCTATGGGAGCATGTATTATGGCTGGTTTACAGCCGTAATGCATTCTCCCATAGGGAAATGTCAGTATGCAACTGAACAGTGTTCGATCGCATCCTAATGAGGCGGGCGGGACCACCGACTGGAAGTCGGTCGGTCCCATTTACGAGACAGTGTACAACATCGTAATTGCCCCCTAAATGTTCCATTGTCAAGATTGTTTTGCCAATATGTTGCTAATTCCTCACATTGCAAGTTCTGGGTAATATTTCAGGATTTCTTCAGATAAACTTTTACTAAATACCGTAATATTGACAATGCTGGTAACAAAAATAAAATTATGCATGGGCAGCACTGCTGTCAAGTCAACTTTTTCATCTTTGACCATGGCCACAATATTTAATTTATGCAACATATAATAAATATAAATACGTGGAAATAAATATCTTTAATATTTCACAGTAGATCTCATCAGACTTAATGAGTAGTCAAAATATTTTTTTCAATTGACAACTATTCAGTTTGTAATTTAGCCAGATTTGAGTCCTGCCACCATTCTAAGTCACCACTGATATTACATTAGAACTGTGAGGTGAGTTCTGTTTTTACAGGTTGTAGACACAATCTGAATAAAAGCATATGATGTTCCAGCAAAAATGCTCTGACTTGGAAATAAAGAAAAATCTAGAAATAATTGGTACTTGACCTATTGTTAACTTAGAGCCTTATTATGAGTTTGGCAGTCCTCCAGTGGTGGCAGCACCGCACCATCTGCTGGAGCACCCCCATAATCCATGGTGCACCCATCTGCCAAAATACAAGTGTAATCCTGGTCGGGCAGGTGGTACTAGGGTGGTCTGATGGCAGCAGTCTGTTAAGCTCCTAGGAGAACCTAACATGCAGACCACTGCCATGAGAGTGCGGACTGCATGTTCCTGCACAATGTGGCATGCATGCCACACTGTGCAGGAAATGGGGGTGCAATACCAGGTGGGCACAACATGTGGCCCCCTGCATGCACCCCCAGGCCAAGGAGAGGCAGGGGGCCCTTTTAGGGACCCCTTAGTTGCCTCTCTGCCACCCTCTTCATGGCGGGCTCACCGTCATGAAAAAGGCAGTGAAAAGTGAACTCAGAATATACTTGGCAGTGCCGCAGCAGCACCGCCAGCATATTGTGGCTCCTGACTGCTGTGAGACTGTTGTGAGACCCTGAATCCCTGGCGGTCACAGCAGTCCTGTGGCAGTCTGACTGCCACACTTGTAATACTGCTGGCGGGCCCGCAGTGTGGCAGTTGATGGACTGCCACCGTGAGTACGCTCGTAATAAACCCCTGAATCCTTAAAGGGGTCATTGCAGTGGCAACAAATTATGTGGAGAGTCACAGTTGTTCCATTTTCCTGTATTGCAAGAGAAACAGGGATATTTAACACCTCTCAATGTATCCAATGGATAAATTAATTAAGATTGCATCATTGCCTCTCTACAGAGTGATTAGTATTTGAATCAACTTAAAGCATGGTGCCCAGAACTGCAAATGATCATTTCATAGAAAAAGTGCTAATGCTATTTTCACAATAGTGTTTGTTGCCCAGTGTTAAAGTATACCAGGTTGTGAGGGGCCTGTGTGTCCCAAGAGCAAACAATAATTATGGGTGGGTAAATGGTCTGTCCATATATTTAGGAATTTGGGGACAGATGTATAAAGCATTTTAATGGTTGCAAGCACTCTGATTCAGAGTTTATGACAGCAAAAATGCATTTTCTGCTGTAGCAATCCCATTTTAGGAATAAGTAAACTTTTAACAACTACTAAAATGGGATTGGGGCCCATACTGATTCAGTATTTGGAAGGTGCATGTTGTGAAAGGCCCTTCTAAATACTTAATCAACAAGTGTTGTATCTATGTTTTGCAACTGTAATCTTTTTGAAAAATATTTTTGAACCCCGAGTTGGGGTGGTAGCCCATTTGCAAAAGAAAAGTGGTCCCCTTCCCCTTAGAGAATAAACAAAGTTCCTTGGAAAGTAAGCAGTGGTCCTGAAAACCACAACCAACTCTCAAACAAACTTTAAAAAAGTAACCCTTTATTAAAACACAACATCGTTTTCTTTAAGGACAACAGGATGCAATTAGCAGGCCATCATCCCTGTGATGGCAACTAGTTAGAGTAATCATTAATATACATGAGATAGGTTGTCTTATAGACCACTTTGAAATGGAATTGTATGAACTGACATTTAGTACATAGGTTAGTTTGTCAAGATCCATTTTGGTTGCAAAAATACTAGTTGCAAATTGTGAAATAGTGTTTTGCAACCAGTATTTATTACTCCTGGCCCATAGTTATTTTCCTATGCTACTCTTTTCTGATGCATTCTTTCTATACACCTTGAGTCTCTTTTAAAAGAGTACATTTGAGGTGTTAATGGGTACATTTGCTAATTTATTTACTCATAAGTATAGAACATTCAGCGTATTTTACATAAACATTGACTTACCTTAAGAAGTCCCATCAGTGTCTTCAAGCATTTTAAAGTATTTCAGTCATTTATAGAGCTGATAAAATGCACCAGACATAAAAAAAATAAACACAGCTGAAGCTAAAAGTGAATATATCACAGTCATAGCCATTGTTTTTTCAGAGGGTTCTCTTAAAATATTTGTTTCAGATCAGTCCAGTATAAAAGAATTAACTTTTCTTTCTATCCATAATCTATATAGAGGATCATATTTTACATATCTTACTTTGCTATAATTATTACAGAGTATAAAATGTATCTTTTACCAGACCGGTACCACACTTTTTGTTCAAAGCCTACCACTGTCAGACCCTCTTGTGTGAATATAGTGCCACTTTTAGAACATTTATTATTTGATTTCAATTTCAAAAATGGATTTATTAAATCTGCCCAAGATGTTCACAGTCTATACTCAGAATGTTGTAAAGAACCTTAAAATGTTACTAATATTGATTCAAAAATCACATTTCAGTTGTTTTTCAACTCCATAATATACACAAAGGTTGACGGGTGGGCACACAGGCAGGTATAGGATAAACATAATTTAACACCATGGTGCAACATACACATGC
Source organism: Calotriton arnoldi (assembly GCA_963921515.1). Taxonomy (NCBI): domain Eukaryota; kingdom Metazoa; phylum Chordata; class Amphibia; order Caudata; family Salamandridae; genus Calotriton; species Calotriton arnoldi. Next base: position 233,248 of record CAWUFW010017221.1, read on the forward strand.
AACACTCTCAAACTCAATATTTGTCAGAAAAGTCTCCCAACAGAAATCAATTTTTTGAAGCCACATCTTATTTGATTACTACTTTCAATTACACAGCACAAGCAGGAGTTGATTATTGCCAAATCACAGTGTTCACATGTCCAGCATTTTCATTCTTGTTAAACCAAAGCACACACTATTGAGGGACTTCTTGTGAACTGCATTTGCCATATTTTCAGCATAAAAATCTCATGTTTTGATGAAGCTGTCCATAGACTTGGTTTCTCAGAACAAAACACAAACATGAAGCAGTGTGTTCTTTCTAGTATATGCTATTCCAATGGTATAGTATTAATTTTGTTAAAAAAAACATGTTGACTGGCTTAATCTGTGAAGGCTGAACAGAATTTACTTCAATAAATCTGTAAATAAATGGCTCATTGCTAGTAAGGTGAGCTGCAAATTATATTTCAACTTTCTGATTGCCACAGTATTACAATGAATATAAAAAGTATGATGTATGAAAGGGTTTTACCAATATGCCTATGGGGAGAAGCTTTGAAACATAATGGCCTAAGGCCTATGATTTGGACATCATCTGCTAAATGCCATCCCTCATAAACCTTTTACAAAATCCAGGCATTCGTTATCATATTTTAATGAGACTCTTTTAATAGTTCTGGCCTCTTAAATATCTGTGTGAAAGTCCTCAGAAGAAAGAGATGATTTATTTTCATTAGAAAATTGTCAATATTTGTTAGATGTCTATTTAGTAATAAAAAAACAACTTTTCATCTGACATGCAGAACTATTTTATGGTGATTCAAAGATAAGATGATATCATAGATACGTACATACTTATGTTAACTATGAAGTATACCTACTGTGTACCTGCTTCAAAATTAATAAATACAATCTGACTAATAATCAAACCTTATACAAGTATGGTAAGAATTTAATTTTCAAACCACTAGGTTACCACTTAATATAATCTAAGCTTCTAGGATGTTAGTGACAGAAATACAGAGAAATATACCATATGTGGATATTTATATGACTCACTACATACTGTGCCTTATTCCCTGCAATAAACGTTGCAAGAAAAGCAACTATAATGTTACTCACTTTATTGACTTTAGAAAGAAAAAATCTTATTTGACAAAGTCAGCTATTGAACACATTCAAATCTCCCTCTACCATCATATGGCCAGGTTTGCCTAGAATTTGGCAGATTGGAATGAGATGTGTATAATTTTTCTAGACCATCAAACTATCTTTAATGCCTATTTGGCTGATCTTAGAGAAAGTATGGACACAAAGGAATAATCAAGCCCTAGTAACGGTGAGGTTTAGAAGCCTGGCTTATAGAGGGTTCAATTGAACATATTGGATTGATGCCTGTGAGCATTCTAAAGATTGGGTACAATGAATTAACATACTCCTCCACTAATTGTTTCAAAACTTCTATTTCAGATGTCAAGCACATCTTGGAAAGAAGTTTTGCATCATCACCCTAGGTATGTGCCAATATATGTTTGCAAGAGAACTTATAAAAAAACCTTTATGAAACCCCAAAAGTTTGTTGACAACATGGCAAAGAGATTTAAAAGCTCACCAAAGTATGCTGATCACTTTCACTGATAATTTTGGCAAAGCTTTCCAGTGACAGTGGTACATTTTAAATTGTGTGATATAAAGCATTGTAATGAAAACAATTGTCTACATCAAATATATGCTGCATGTGTTGTCCCAGCTTGCTTTAAAAACATTTAATACAATGTTTCAAATCAAATTAAGTAAGGGTGTAAAGGCATATTGAAAGAATGATAACATATAAATGAGTTCTTACAAGAGCTATCTTTGTATTATTATTATTAATCATGATAATAGAATGTAAATGTTGCCTAAGCCACAAACACATTGGCATTAAAAATTATGTAAGTTAACAATGAATTGGAAAACACAAGGATCAATAGTTGTTAAACTATTAAAAAATGTGATTGGTGTTTTAATGTATTGTGTCACATATCTGAAGAAACCCATGCCATGTATATTGAAAAGTGATAGACATTATAAAATCCATAAACCAATAAATTCCATCAATAATCAAAATTGTCCAGAAATATAACATGCAAAAAACAATGATAAACCAATAATGCCTTAAAATAATAATAAACCAACCAAATATAAAAGGCCAAACATTTAAAAAAATATATGAATGAATTAGAATGCTCTTGAAATTGTGGTACAATAGTGATATATTTACTCAAGCATCTCAAGCAGGTCCATTGTCTGTGTTTTAGGAAATGGGCCACAGCCCTCCATAGTATTGAACAATGTTAGAGAAAAAATATTGACTTTAAAGTCAGAACCAGATTTCTTCTGAGTTTTTAATTCAATTATTCAATACACAAATTCATGTGTTATGTTATGACTGTAACAAGTTAATGTTATTTTATTTTAAAGCTTTTTACTAAATGCAAAGTTTAGGAGGAAGTCAACTGTAAGGATAAAGCTTTGATAACCAAGATATTGTTTAAGCTAGAAGGCAAAAAGGTTGAAAATATTTGTTCTTGAAATGTACAGTTTGAAACAATATATTTGAAATTTCAATTACCCAAGTTTTTTTTACCTTATTTGAAAAACAAAATTTTACATAAAAGAGAACTCAAGTTCAGCCTTAATTTTCCGTCAAACAGATTTTGGTGGAAAATGTATTTGTCAGTTTTGAAACACTCTGAGAGTAGAATTTCAATTTTCCATAGCCCTTAGATAGAATAGTATCCCTTTTAATCTTTTGGAACATTTTGCTTGCACCCCTTTTACTTTTGGAATTACATTTCTTTGAGATTTAGTTTTGTCATTACTATTTCTGGGGCAATCATTTTTCATGTTTCACTTAACACAGATAACATTATATGATTTGGCTTAGTTTGATAGGACTTCATTATCTAGTTTGACTCAAAGTCTTAGTCCATTTTTGTTATCCAAAATGGCAGTTGCTGCAGTTAGATCTATACCTGTAAAACTGTTAAATATTCAATCTTTTCTTATAAGTGTTGTGACATTCTATGTTTTTCTATTCAGAATGAAATATGTACAGTTTAATCAAATCCAAAATCTATCATTATTTAACAAAGTAAACTATTTATTAAATATTGCATATTGGTATCATTCTTTTAGAGTGTTTGTTTAATATACATAAAGATGTTATATGTCAAGTGTTTAATTTCTAGGAATTGTTTAACATTGCTTATTTATTATGTAATAAAAATGAGTTGGGATCTTGCACTAAATTCAGTATCTATTGACATAAAATATTTGCTACGTTTTTACTACATTTCATATGTGTGTACACATTCTTACTTCGAATGACTCATCACCCTCACTGAATACCCCTGGGTAGCAATTCAGCAAATGAAAGTAAATGTGTAGCACCAGAAGTAAACACATCCACCTGTAGACTAGAACATCAAAAAGCACAATGAATTTCAAATTTGTCATAAATCATTCAAGGAATTGCAATAGTATTGTTGCCTAGTTTAATGAAACTGTGAATGTATGCTTATGCTTAATAACCATAGGATAGTTAAGCCACTAAATTCCTCAGCAGATTCCATCAGAGTTAAATATGATCCTAAGGATTTTTACTCTGAATGCTAACTTTCCAGTTCCCTGCTACTAGCAACAGAAAAACACAGCAAGCATAGGTTTATAAATGCAGAGGGCAACACATTTCTTCAATATGTATGTAGTGAGGAGCCTTGTGACGAAATATTAAGAAAAAAAAAAAACACAGAAACACAGAAATGTTGATGCCCAATAAAGGCAACAAAATATAATTGAATGGATGCTAGAAAACGTACAAGCCTCATTAGGACACTCTTGACAACAGACCTAGAATTAACTCCAACTTAAGGATTCATGGGTGACTCACTGCACTTATCGATCAGGCACACAACCATATGTTTAAGAATTTGGGGTAGATGTACAAAGCATTTTAATGGCTGCAAGCACTCTGATTTAGAGTTTAAGACAACAAAAATGCATTTTCTGATGTAGCAATCCCATTTTAGGAATAAGTAAACTTTTAACAGCTACTAAAATGGGATTGGGGCTCATATCGATTCAGTATTTGGAAGGTGTGTGTTGTGAAAGACCCTTCTAAAAACTGAATCAGCAAGTCATGTATCTATGTTTTGCAACTGTAATCTTTTTTTTAAATATTATTGAATCCCGAGTTGGGGTGGTAGCCCATTTGCAAAAGGAAAGTGGTCCCCTTCACCCCCTTCCCCTTTGAGAATAAACAAAGTTTCCTGGAGAGTAAGCAGTGGTCCTGGCAACCACAGCCAACTCTCAAACAAACTTTAAAAATGTAACCCTTTTTTAAAACACAACACCGTTTTCTTTAGGGACAACAGGATGCAATTAGATGGCCATCATCCCTGTAATGGCCACTAATTAGAGTACTCATCAATATTCATGAGATAGGTTGTGTTACAGACCACTTTGAAATGAAATTCTATGAACTGACATTTAGTACATAGGTTAGTTTGTCAAATTCCATATTGGGTGCAAAAATACTAGTTGCAAATTTTAAAATAGTGTTTTGCGAACAGTATTTATTACTCCTGGCCCATAGTTATTTTCATATGCTACTCTTTACTTCTGCATTCCTCCTACACTCCTTTAGTCCCTGTTAAAAGAGTACATTTGAGGTGTTAATAGACAAATCTGTTAATTTCTTTACTCATTAGTAAAGAACATTCAGCATATTTTACATGAACATTCACTTACCTTAAGAAGTCCCATCAGTGTCTTCAAGCATTTTAAAGTATTTCAGTCGTTGATAGACATGTTGCCAAGAGCAGCTAGCCTGATAAAATGCACCAAGCATAAAAAAATAAACACAGCTGAAGCTAAAAGTGACTATATCAAAGTCATAGCCATTTTATTTTCCAAGGGTTCTCTTAAATTATTTGTTTCAGATCATGCCAGTATAAAAGGATTAGCCTTTCTTTCTATCCATAATCTATATAGAGGATCATATCTTACATATCTTGCTTTGCTATCCTTATTACAGACTATAGAATGTATCTTTTACCAGACCGGTAGCACACTTTGGGGCATATTCTCAAGAACGTGTGATAACTACCGCAAAATTACCTTAAAGCAACCCTTCACATCACAGTCTATCGCGGGAAAACAACTCTGTGTTAACGTAGTATTCACAACGCGGCGGCCCCAGGCGATAGTCCCACGATAACGCGTCAAATGAACGTGTTAAAATCAATGCGACACCGAAAAAACACAAAACACGAACGCGAAGATAGTAGCGATGATGCCAATCACTATACAAAAATCAGCGATAACCAGCGATAGGCCTGCAATTCCCACGCGTCATGTGGGAAAATGCACCATAAAAGCAGAGTAAAAAAACAGTGAGATGACAATGTACGAGCACAACCACACATCCGTGACGTAGAACAAATGACCATTGTCCTGCATCAAATAGGCATCTCCTCACAGTCACAATGTACATTGACATGCAGTCTGCATGTAAACTGCGCCAATGCTGAAACATGCATGGAACACACATTGAAACCGCATCGCCCCTTCACATTGCAGAGGGACAAGCAACCACTCCTGCACACAGACGTGTCATGACCATGATCAATCCACCATGAAAGCGTGGACGAATGTAGGGGCAGTGACTCCTGCTTACGTACATGTTGCCCATGTTGTGGTACTTGAGCCACAGGGGGCATCCCTGCATCATGGTGGTACATATCTGACCCCAAAAGGAGCCCTGTTTTCACCTGTAGGACACAAATGGCAGCCAAAATGGAATGATTTTGGACACATGTGAAATGCCGAAGAGTGGGAGTCCCTACTAACTGCGACACACAGAACAGGCAGTCCGAATACGTGACACCCTAAACAGCCCCTCTGCACAGAGGTGACACACCCACCATCCATGAACAAATCATAAAATTGTCAGCAATACATGTCGCACTCACACTTGTCTGAGTGATGTGCCTGTACAGATGAGTGACATGCACTCAGGGAATGTGTATTTTGAATGCATTTATTAGCACATGCTGTGCCTGTGGTCATTTTGTACTGTCCCATGATTGCTCTTGTGAAGAAATTGTCAATGATGGTGTTCCTACGGGCAATTCCTGCTGCGGCTGCAGTGGGGTGTGGTCCACCTGCCTCATCCTCATCATCATCGTCCGGTGCATCTGGCACTTGTATCCATGGGGCCTTGCTGCGTACACATATGTTGTGCAACACACAACATGCAACGATCATCTTGCACACGTTGTCTGGGCTGTACAGGAGCCTCCCACCTGTGATGCCAGGCACCTGAAACATTACTTCAACACGCCAAATGTGCGTTCCACGATGCCCCTGGTGTGTTTGTGGGCCACATTGTACTGACTGTGGGCCTGTGTGTTTGGGGCTCGGAGGGGTGTCATCATCCAAGCGCAGAGTGCATATCCTTGGTCACCTGTGACAGTGCAGAGAGACATGAGTCAATAGTTGGTTCTGCATGATGTGGTGGCAGGCTCAGTGGTTCATTGGTGTGTGATATGTGTGACTTTGTGATTCCTGCATGACATGTACTGCTTGTTGCAAATGAGCGGCATCAATGTGTATTACATAGCCTCACTGCTGCTCCTCCCTCCCCCAAGCCCATTCACTAGTGTGCGCAGCTCCGTTGCATCACTTGCACCCCTACGGCACACTATTGTCATGCCTGTCTGCGCATGTCCACAAGCCTGACAACGACACAGTGATGTCGTGTGCTGAAGGTGCACGGACACATGTGTGTAGGCCTATGGTAAGGACAGGGCAGACACAGATGTAGAGTTCATGCCTGGCTGAACTCACAATGCGGTTGAGGTTAGACCTTTGGCTCATGCTGCGGAAATAGCGACACACACAACAGTTGGCATGTCTGATCCCTGACCCCAAGCGGGCTTGTGCACCCTCATTTACCCCTCGGCCGAGCCCGTACTCCGGGGGCATGCTACATAGCAACATTGTATATTGTGTGACGGGTGGCACCGACACTACACCTGGGACACACGCATTGGTTACTGCCTTGGCAAGGCCTAAACTTAACAACGCCCAGAGCCACGTGTTGAATGACCACACCCCTACGCCATACTGTCGTACGCCGGTCCACTCCCTCACGCTCACAGGGGGGCCAACACAGCTACATGTCCCAGGTCCACCCCACTGCCTGAGGTGACAAGGTTGCGCACGCTGTACACAGCACAATGTAATGTGGTATGGCCCGGGGCCCACATGCATACAGAATGACCACACAGACACACTGAGATAATTTGTGGAACTGGCTACGGGCACGTGCGCCCGGCACCTTTTCTTGCCAGGGTCACACGTCCAGTGACGCCTGTGCTGGATGAGTGTTGGGTAGTGTAAGCCACCCCTCAGGGTTTGGTTGGTGCTGGCAACAACTACAACAGTGATCAGACAATCAGGAGTTCAAAGTACAAACAGCAAGGGTCCATGACTTGAGCTGCACAGAGTCGGTGGCCCCGGATGCTCAGCGGCCGGCACAGGCACACTGCCACGGGACAGTGACTTGCGATGCACTGAGGTAGGGCCACGAGAGCTGAGCGGGTCCTCGTTGATGTCCAAGGAGAATGTCGCAGAGTGTTACGGGGGACAGTGGAAGGTGTCCATTCAGGGCATGATGCAGAGGGCAGAAGCAAGCAGAAACAGGCAATATGGAGGAGTTGAATGCTACAGTCTCCTTTTTCCCACAATGCCAGTATCAGCTACATGATGATGAAGACAACCCCCAGGCCATAGACTCAGACGCCACCAATGTTCAACCAGAGAGTGTCCATGACTCCAGTGGCCCCAGAGCTGGAAGGGGATGCAGTCTGCGATGAGGCCTGTACAATGATATAAATTCTGCAATGAACAGGTCAAGACTCAGTTCCAATTGTGTGTCCTACTCGACCGCAGTGTGTGCCGGAGGCAGCGGTCAGCACGGGGCAACCGCTGTGCAGCCAACTCCTCCTGGATCTCTAACACACGGCATTGATATGGCATGTGGAGAAGATTCATGGTTGATGGAGGTGGAGGCACCAGAGCTGAGCGGGTGTGCACCCTGCGACGATGCCGTGTCCTGCCTGTTACAGACTGCATTGGATTGGTGTGAGGCATGCTGGACTGCTGTGTAGGCCGAAGGCAGAAGTCCGCAAGGGCCCACAGACATGTGTGGTCGGAATGCTGTGCACAGAGTTGGTGGCACCACATCGAAGGGAGTATAGGGATTTAAAAGATGCCATAAATATGTACTCTGCCATTGTGTAATCAAGACTCAGTTCCAAATGTGTGACCTACTTGACCGCTGTGTATGCCGGTGGAGTACGTCAACGTGAAAGGAGTACTGCGGCCTTGCTTGCGGAGGCCGTGATGGTCTGAGGAGGCTGCCAAGGTCGCGGGACTCTGGCTTGGAGCTAGCACCGGCACGTGGTGGGTCCTCTTGGAGACACGCCGGTGTCGGCAGGTGAGCAGTGAGGCCTGGATGTGCAGGGGCGGACGAGACTGGTTCGGGGACCAGCGGCCCGGGATGCGGCATGCGCACAGGATCGCAGGCACCGCCGCACACGGCGTCAACCTTGTGGCGGGGTGAGAGGCGCCGCCCTGGCAGCCACGTTGGCCATTCAGGAAGGGAACCACGCCCAGGGCTACATGCTTTTTATTCACACCCCTACGCTAGCCTGGCGTACGCCGGGCAAGCCCACTCCGCACACGCTTACAGGGGGGATGTAACAAGCTACATTTCCGAGATCTTCCCCACTTGCTGGGGTGACATGGTTGAGCCCACTGTCCAAGACACTACCACCACCAGCAGTATATGTCGACATGGATATGTCTGTGGTCTGCATACTGCAGTCTGTCCAGCACTTCCACGCCACACTTGGCATTGTGTGCATTCGCATTCATGGATCACTTGCCTCCTTTGCACGTGCCTGGTTCCCACCTCTCCCCACAGACTGCTATTGTGTGGCTGAGGTGCCATGCCGTTGATGGCTCATGTACATGGCTAGCCCAGGTTACGCAGTACGTTGTGCTGTCGTGTATGGTGGGTGGGCATGTTTTATGTGAGTTTGTAACGTGTGCATTCCCAGAGTTGTGAGTTGCATGATTGTGGAGTTGAGGTGTGGGGTGTGTTCATTTGGTACTTACCAACGAGCACTGCATTTCCGTAGGTGCCATCCTGGAAGCGCCGGTTGATGATGGACTATCGGAAGATGTATGAATCATGCACACTGCCTGGGTAGTTGGCGATGACATTGGTGAAGAGTCCCCGGTGGTCCACTATTGCCTGCACATTGATGGAATGCGTGTGCTTCCTGTTGTGGTAATTGTGTGCAGTGTCGGCAGGGGGCACAAGTAGGACATGTGTGCAGTCAATTGCCCCCAACACGTGCGGGAAGCCGGCTATGGCGTAGAAGCCTTGCTTGGTCTCCAGCTGTTCCTGCGCAGTGTGGGGGAAGTATAGGTACTGGGGTACCAAGCTGATGATGGCATCCAGGACAGGTTTGAGGAACTTGTATAGGGCTGACTGTGAGACTCCTCCGACTCTGGCGGTTGTTGGTTGGAATGTCCAAGAGGCTAACAGGTAACCCTGGGCGTAGTGTACTTTGCACTACGCACGCTACGCGTAGCTACGGAAACTGTGTAGTGCGGTAGGGAAATGCTGTTCGCAATGATTGCACAGTGCCGGATGCTTGTCCGCACTGTGCAATCATTGCGAACGGCATCATGCACAGTGCAAGCGGTCGTTTTCTGCTGCTCGAGTAGATTTGTACTCGAGCGGCAGCTTTCGCAACGCGGACTGGTAGTTTCTCATTGCGAGCGAACCCAAAAAGGAAGCATTATGTTCTTTCTCATATATGCTATTCCAATGGTATAGTATTCATTTTGTTAAAAAAACATGTTGACTGGCTTAACATCACTACAACGGTGGGCAGTCAAAATATCGAAAATAAAATATCGAGATACCATAATATCGAAGTTTAAATATCGAAGGGACAGAATATCGATGGGACAGAATATCGATGGACAGAATATCGACCCTAAGGTAAGTTATATCGAATTACTTAATATCGATGTCAATAATATCGAAGTTAGTAATATCAAAATCAAATATATCGATGTTACTAATATCGATGTTACTAATATCGATATTTGTATTATTGTTAGGTATTTTGTTATGTTTTTAATATGTATGTGTTATATGTGTTTTTGTTAAGTGTTTTAATTGTTTAAAATATATGTATACAATTTTTATATGTTAATAAATTTATTTTTTTAAGTTATTTTTTTTTTTTGTACTGTAGCGGGTTGTGGGTTTATAGGGGAATAGGGTGGGAAGTAATTTAATTACACAAAAATTAATTATCAATTTTTAGGAATTATAAATTAATTTTAATTATTTTTTGCGTTTAAGTTCTGTAGTGGGTTGTGGGTTTATAGGGAATAGGGTGGGAAGTAATTTAATTGTAATTAAGTTATAATTTATTTTAATTAATTGGTATTGATAATTATATTATTGTTAATTAATTAATAATTGGTAATTAATTTTTATTAATTGATTACTTGCTTATCATGTAATTTAAATGTAATTAAGTTATAATTTATTTTAATTAATTGTTATTGATAATTATATAATTGTTAATTAATCAATAATTGGTAATTAATTTTAATTGATTGGTGATTAATTTTTATTAATTGATTAATTAAGCATCATGTAATTTAAATGCAATTAATTTATAATGTATTTTAATTAATTGGTATTGATAATTATATTATTGTTAATTAATTGATAATTGGTAATCAATTATTAATTGGTAATTAATTTTTATTAATTTGTTATTAATTTTTATTAATTGATTAATTGATCATTATGTTAAGTGTATTTTATCATTGGAGTGTGTTGTGCGTTTATAGGGGAATACTTTTGGAAGTAATTGAAATCTAATTAAGTAATTATTAAATTTATTTTTGGGTATTGATAATTAATTTATTGGATATTAATTATTAATAGGTAATTTTTTAAATTACACATTTTTCGTTCTAAAAATTAATTTATTGTTGTTTTATCATTAATTGGTAATTAAATATTATTAAATATTATTTATTGATACATTTAATTAATATATTAAGAATTATTTATTAATTGATAATTAATGTGTAATTATTATTATTATTGGTATAAAAAGCATTTAATTGTTCAATATTAGTTAATTGGTAATTAAGTTTTAATAATGTATATGTTTTTTGTTATTAAAAATATTTTATTGTTCAATATTTATTATTTAGTAATTAATATTGATTAATTATTATTTATTGGTATTTATTATTAATTTATTGTTAATAAATTTCCTATTGGTAATTATGGTGTCCATTACGATGTCGGACGGTAAAAAATCCCCCATCTACCATAGCGGTAACATTCCGCCCGCCTACACCGTCTGAATACCGACCGAGCAATCACGATGCCGCGAGCCAAAAACAGCAGGCGGCGGAAAATAAACAAAAAATAGCGCCCGCCCATGTCCGAGTCCAAGTCCATCCGCCCTCCATAAACGGAAAGACGCACGACAACCCAAAACCGCCCGCACTGACGACGGAGACACCGGCCGTGAAATTAGGATCACACAGACATGAGCGCGGAAAATACACAAAAACACCGCCCGCCAGCGTAAACAACAGTGACCAAAATGTACACAGCGGAAGCACTGGCGGCCACGGACCTGCACAGAAATCACCCGCGGACAAAAACAAACACACACAACATGGCCAACAAGTCCACACAGCAACCCACGCACAAATACCCAAACACAGTACACATCTCGGAAACACCCCCTGGACAAACAACTCAACTACAAATCCCAGAACACCAGCCACAACACACCTGAAAACAACAGACCACCATGACACACCCACATAGGTAAGTACAAAACCAGCCCCTTCACAGACCACAACCCCTTGCAACATTACAAACTGAGGACGAGAGCACACAACACAGCGAGACAGAAAGGACAGCAGCACACCACAGACACGCACCTATCACACCCATCACCACCACCACCAAACACCTGACCCACAAACCCCCTGCACATCACACACCACACACCGCACCAGCACCACAAACACCAAAACACACACCATGGCATCACACAGAATGCCCAAGATCACTTCCACTGAGCTGACGGTCATGGTCGACGAGATCGTCAAGGTGCACCCACAAATCTATGGCAACCAGGTCCAACAGACACCACTATCCACCAGAAACCGGTTGTGGAGCAGGATCGTAGACCAGGTCAATGCAGTCGGGAACGTGCCACGCAGCAGAGGCGAAATCAACAAAAGGTGGAACGACCTGAAAAGCGTGGTCAAGAAGAAGGAGACCAAGAATCGTGAGCTGGCTGCCAGGACTGGCGGAGGTAATCCCGCGCTATTCAAGACCTTCAAGGCGTGGGAGGAGAAGGTGCGAGTCATCATACATCCGGAGATCCTCACCGGATTACCAGGGGAGTGGAGGCTGGTAAGTACAAACAAACGTATACCAGCAAACCGCTATGTACTCACATGCACTACCACAATGCCATAGCTCCTAGGGACAAACACCCCCATGTCCAGTACACAATACACAAGACAACACTCACACATGCAACAGACACAACCACACACTCAGCCCAAACCAACCAACTAACAAAACCATGGGGGCATGTGTACAGTTAGCCAGCACCGCAACTCCCACCAGGTCCCCTTGTACTCCAGAAGCGCCAGAAGGAGCACTCCCCACACCCATGTGTCAGCCATAGCTGCACTAACCGACAAGAAACAGGTAAGTAGCCGCAACACAAAGGCAGTGGGTCGGTGGGGGGACAGCTGAAGTACCACACCTACCAGGCCCCCAGTCCCACAGCGCAGCAAGGTGGAGCACCCCCCACACCCATGTGACAGCCACTGCAGTGCACACCTGCAGCCGACAGGTAGACAACTCACCCCACATGCAGGGGTGTCTGTGGGTGTCAAGCCATCACCACAACTCACAACACCGCCCCCACTCCCACAGACCAGCAACATGGAGCACCCCTCCCGCCCATAACCATGTGGCATCCATTGCATTGCGCACACAAAAACAACCTGTAGGTGGGAAACTGTATAGGGCGGGGTGTCTGTAGGCATGAGGACTGTACTACGACTGACACATGGGACATGTCACGTAGCAGAGGAACACGCAGCACTGCTCCCTGTCACAATCATGTGACCAATGTGCACACGGACATGTATTACAGAGTCATACCCCACATCACCCATCACAGATACAGCAACACCTAAGGAGCCACGTCTGCATGCGCAAGTCCCACTGGAGTACAGACCCACACGGCAGGCACTGTGCCACCCATCACACACATCAGCAACACCATCTAAGTCTTGTCCATGTAGTCCTCACTGCCTGTCACTCACACATCGTACAACAACACCCATGTAAGACAAACCTTACTAGAAGTAACAGCGTGGAACCACAATATTGCACACAGAAACAACTGGACCCATGAAACACACAGGTACACAATGCACATTCAACATATCATCCATCGCATCTGTCAGCCCCAGTGTCATGAGAGGTATGTCATCCGAACAGCTGTCCCTCATACAGTAGTCATGCAAAGATACCTGCCCATGACAAATCATGTGCCTGCAGTGACTGAAGCGCACGTCACACTGCGAGTAACAACACACATAATATAGTCAACACCCCAAGAGCACTGCATTGATGCACATGTACGAGTGCAGCACGCACACCAAGGAATTGGCCCATCTGAAATACGTCGTGTGGCACACAACAAGCACGAACTCACAACAATGCTACCAATGTAATGTCCATGAATGATAACAGGCAGCAGATATGCCGGGCATGTTAGACAGACACACACCTTAGTCTATGCACTGTCATGTTGCCAGAACACATGTCACGTCCTGCACCCATCACCCACAGTACGTACCCCAAAAGCATATTCCAAGCCAAAAGCGTCCAGGGGGCTGTACCCCCTTGTGCCAGCTGCGTTTCTAAGCATTCCATCTGTACCCCAAAACCATAGTTCAACCCAACATCGTCGATGGTTCTGGAGCCCGCATACACCCGAGCCACAAAATGTAGGAGCATAGCAACATACACCCATCGGCATTGCTAATCCGTCCCATGCCACATGTCCACATCACACAGTCCCATTGCCTAGCCCACGCATACACACATCGTACATCCACACACGCCTCTGGGAAACCTGTGCACGACAGTGCACGAACTGTGAATGTCAGACAACCAATACATACTTTGCTAGGTGCAACACAATGACCCTTCTCATTCTCCCCACAGGTGGCGAACTGCTGGATGCCGGAGAGGGTGACAGCAGCCAGCACAGTCAGTCCGCAAGCCCCCGACCCGGACTCACGGATGTAGAGGAGCTGGACACCTCTCCGGACACGGACCACCCAGCAGGCCCATCTGGAGTGGCAGGGCACACCCGCTCCCCAGGGCCCCTCCTACCCACCAACCCATCATCCAGGGATGCTGACCAGTCACAGACCCCTGCTGCCACGGTCATTGCGGCCACCACCACCGCCACAACCACCACCACCACCACCACCACCACGCCATCCCTGACCACTCAACCAGCGCAAGGGGTGGCCCGGCCGTCTGGGTCCACCCTGGGAGCCAGAGCGAGGACCGTGGTGAGCAATTTGGCTAGTGGGCAGGTCGGTGGCAGCAGTACTGGTAGGAGGAGCAGGGTCAGGCCAACGCCATCTGTGCCTGGGAGCCAAGCCCTGCCGCAAATCGACAGAGTCCTTGGGGCCTATGAAGAGGCCCAAGGAGAATGGGCCAGGTCGTCTACCGACACGCGGGAGGTCCTTGGGGTGTTGAGGTCCATGGACGCCCATATGGGCCAAATCGTGGCCCTCATGGGCCAGCTGGTGGTGGGGGGGAGGGCACAAGCAAGGCCAGCAACACCACCTCCGCCACCACCTGCTGTGGCGCTGGGTCGTGCAGCATCGCGTTCCCCTGCGTCCACAGCGAGTGAGCACTCCTCAGCCACCACCAGCAGCCCGCCAACACAACCCCCCCCTCCCAAACGTGGAAGGGGCCGTCCGAAGAGGAAACAGGTGTCCAGAGAGGACTTCGCACGCAACAAACGCCAGTGAGTCAGCCAGCCACCTTGACCACCTACTGCATTGACTTGGAATACGATCCTACCCCACACTGCCATGTGAATGGCATGTGTCTGTTGGACTGTGGACATAGAACTTCATGGGTACACCTTGACCATCACGCAGCCATGACCGTCTACTCACAGCATGCACCACATTTGACATCACCTTGCACACAATCACATGTCACCGCTGTAAATAAATACACCTTGATCACAATCTGCTTAATGTGTCCTGGGTTTATTCAATGATGTGCAATCGCCACCATGAGCAGAAATGCATCTGCTGTGTGGGCTGTCGATGGGACAGGAGAGGCTGTAGGGACCTAGGGGTGAAAAACAGAACAAGAGTACATTCAATGAGTGTGTCACACACTCATCACACAGTACTTGTCACCAACTACAAGCAATGTACACACATCTCACAGAGCAAAAGGGCACAATGCTACAGCCACTGTCAGTGGCATACCAACCTGAACATGGACCATTGACACACAGCACTCAGTGAACAAAAGGCCCCCGTGACAGAGCACACATACACCTGCACAACTACAGCAACATCAACGGTCGTACATGGACACTCACCGTCAAGTGAAGTAGCGGGCGATGAGCTGCTGACGCACATTCACAGCTTCCTCCTCTCCACTGTCCTCTTCACTTGACCCGTCCTGGTCTGCAGGCTGGGGCCCTGGTTGATCTCCGTCATCCACAATTAGGGGGATCTGCTTGCGAATAGCCAGATTGTGCAGCATGCAGCAAGCCACAACTATCTGGCACACCTTCTGTGGTGAGTACGCCAGTGCGCCCCCGGTGCGGTCCAGGCATCTGAACCTGGACTTGAGGAGGCCAAAGGTCCGCTCAACCACACGTCTGGTCCTCCCATGTGCCTCATTGTAACGGACATCAGCTGGGCTCAGAGGATGTCGTAATGGGCTGAGCAGCCAGGGCCCATTCGGGTAAGCAGAGTCACCTGGGTGTGAGGGACACAGAGAATCGTTGCTATTCCAACTGGACACAAGACAGCATCACACAGCCAGCACGCTACACTACTCCACATACTCACCAACAATCCAGCCACGGTCATGTTGCAGATTGGTCATCAGTCGTGGTAGGATGCTGTTGCGCATGATGTGCGCGTCAGGTGCCGATCCTGGAAATTTCGCACACACGTGTGATATTACCATGTCCGCAAGGCACACCACTTGCACATTCAGGGAGTGTGAGTGCTTCCGGTTGCGGTAGAGGTGCTCAGTGGCCTGTGGTGCAACAAGGCCAACATGGGTGCAATCTATTGCACCAACGACGTGGGGGATCCGTCCAAGGGCATAGAAATCACCCTTCACTGCCGCCAATTCACGAGACCTGGGGAATCTGATGTACCTGTTCCTGTACAGCATCATGGCTGACAGTACACCCCTCAGCACCATGCTGAACATGAGCTGGGACATCCCACCTCCACTGCCCACTGTGTGTTGGAATGACCCAGTGGCGAAGAAATGCAGTGCAGCCATCACCTTAGCCGTGGGGGTGAATGCTGTTGGATACACCCTGCGAGGACGGAGGTGGGGTTCCAACAAGGCACATAGGCGATGCAGGGTGGGTCGGTCCAGACGATATTTACGGATGACCTCCAAATCCTCCATGGCTGACAGCAATTGGTAGGGGCGATGTATGTTTGGTCTTCGCCTAGGAAAGATGGAAGTGGACACATGTCAAAGCAACACGCCACATGGCAGTTTCACATACACATGACAAAAATGACTGACCAAGCAATTGAATAACAGAACAGCTGACAAGTAGGGACAGCACAGCCACAATACACTTACACAGGTCCCCTACCAATAGCAATGGGCAGTGACACACACCATTGCTATGAGCATGCACATGGGGAGTTAGGCCTTAACAACTTGTAAGGCATGCTGATGGTAACAGACTGCATATTCTGTAAGCTGCAACACCACGGCAACATGACTAGCTGCTGTGCATCACACTGCTTCCGGGGCCGGGTGTGTAGGGCACACACCGACAACGCTATGGTCCCAGGCTGAGCGGCCAAAACAAGTGGGACCTGTGGCACGAGGGGATATGAGACAGTCATTGATGTCCCTACTGCACCCTATGTACAGCACTGTATGGATCACACCTCCAGAAACATTGACAGGTGTACACATTGACAGCTCCATGCCAACACGGCTGTGTGATTGCACATACACATCACAAGTGACACGTAACGTTGCACGTGCCACGTGGCAGATGTACATAGTGAAAGATGGCATGTGTGTGCATATGCATATCCCATGCTTCCATGCCAATGTGTACATGATGATATGCCAACAGACATGTGGAGGCTGCCCACTGGCCGTCCCTGCCTCTGCACACAGCATGTTCTGGCCCCGTCCATTGTGGACCTGCACCCACACACAAATCATGGCCACACCTGCAGATGCATTGCGCACATTAAACTGTGTGGTGCACATGGCATCAGCGGACTGTACCCGCCATGGGCCAGGCCCTTACGGCCAACTCCAATGACGCTCGCGGTTGCACCCTGCGTGTTCCACTATGGAGGTAAGCGTCCCGGGCCAGCTGGGTGCAGGCCATCGTCTGCAATTGAAGCTGGCAGACATGGTACACAAATTGCAGCAGCTTGGACCCACTGAAACTGCCCCAGGGGGCTATGTGAGTGTGTGAGTGAGACCGGCATTACCACAGCTACCTGGGACTGCAGCCTGGCACCCCTCAACAACACCTGCTGCTGCCACCCCTCCACCTACACGTGGATGACTCTGAGGATATGTCCAGGTCCACTCACCAGCGAGGAGCTGGAGATCCTGGATTCCGAGCTCCACGCACACAGCACATGGCTATTCCTTTCGTAAGTTGTGTGTGAGAGACAACTGCAGTGTGTGTGGGAGTGCATGTGGGGGACACACATGTCGTTGATCCGCAGCACTATGAGTCAGAGCCTGTGGTGATCAGACATGCACTGCTCACCATGCTGACTGCAGGTGGCAGGGGTATGTGAGCTCTCGGGCGCTTTGACATGTCTGTCCCTCCCAAGTGGTGGTACATGGCAACTACATGTCAGACATCCAGTGACACAGACAATTGGCAATGCAGGTCTCAGTGCACTTGTTGCTCGTGTGAGTGTCAGGCTGGGGCCATGCTGCCCTTCTCAGTCCCAGCAGGCCTGGCCTGCACATTGACTGCACAATGCCAGTAGGTGACAACACAGAATGACTAGTGGGTTACATGTGTCACCTGTTCAGCACTCTCCGGATGAGCGCAAACTCAGCCCTGTACATTGGTCACACCATGCCTCGTGAAAGGGATGTGTGTGTGAGATAGTGCCACTGAATGTGACCACCGTTGCGGGGTGAGCCATGCGCAGGCCGAGTACGTTGGTTGTTGCGCAGTGTTGGTCACAGTGGGTACACCAACACAGATGTGTTGCCTTGTGATCTGTTGCTAGGTCCGCCTGACAATGGACAGTAGTTGTGGGCAGACTACACATTGGTCGATGTGCTGTTTATATGCATGTGCCTTCATACCAGGCACAGCTGCCCCTGCACATATGACCCCTGCTGCCGTCAGTGCTGGGTGTGTTGAGCTGATGCGCCATCTGTGCGTGGGGCAGACAGCTCTCCTCACTTCCGTCAATGCCCATGACATCACTTTGCCGCAGGTGACATGGATCATGGAGGGCCCACATGTACGCGTGGGTGGACTACACAAGACTGTCCAATGGTTATCACCCCCAGTCAGTGCTTCGAATGGGAAGGATGTGGTGCTGGTACTCATTTTAATGTGTAGAGTGGGCGGGGCTAGGTGCGGGGCTACATGCAAGACATGGAAAGTTCATCGGCTTATCTACAAGTTGCAATACACATGAGACACGTCTTTTCATGTCCACATCAGGGTCATTCCTTGAACTGACTGGAAGTCAGACAGTCATATTTTACCCTGTCCTCATGGCCTCCCCTCGCTCACATAAATATGCGTTTGCACCTGGTAAGCCAGCGCATGCACAAGCAGCTCCATGCTCGACCCAGGGAGGCCAAGGAGTGTATGTGTGGGTCCAGTTGAACAAGTGGTCTGTCTCGCGGCATAATAAGTGGCGGGACGCCGTCCACCTGCGTGGTGCCCCGACTCGACACCCGGGCAACATTGACAATGCATGACAGGCTCCCACACATTCACTCTTTGGCCTTTCTGGAGCGAGCTTGGAGCTGCTAATGCACGCGCTGGCTTCTCTGTTGCAATGGCATGTAACGTGTGTGGGGATATAGGCAATGAGTGAGATGGTGCGAGCCACCTTCCGTGATGTCACTCCTGCTCGTGATGTGTGCGTCCCCCCACTACTACATTAGACTTGTGCCATACTACTAATTGAGGATGTGTTGCCTGCGTGATGTGTCCAGGAGGAGCGCGCCATGACATCTCACCCACCATGCTCCACTGCCATCCCGTGCCCTGGATTGCCTGTGCAGGTGGACAATGTTGGGGATACACCTGGTCGACAGGGGATGTGAGTGCCTTGGCAAGGGCCTGGCGGACGCACAGCAGTATCCAGCATGTCCACGGAGGGTGGGCTGACGTCTACACCTGATGCAGCATTGATCGTGTGCCCGCCTGTTGTGCACACACGAGTTCACATTCATCCCCAGACAGGTGGTCTTTACAAATTCCCAGGAGAGCAGCAATGTACTGTTCCGGAATCCTCCCAACACACCGTGTTTCAACATTGCATGTGCGCACCTACCCGTCACACCTACCCACCTGAGCCAAGCGTAACTCCCGCTTCACATGACACATGTGTGTCATCCACAGTTGTGCTACTCTCTCAGGGCCGGACCTGCAACTGTCCCGTAGCACACACACAGCACCGATTCGTACTGGCATCCTGTTAGATTGGTGGGCACACTAACCCATCCCCTTCTGAGACAGTGGTGGCTGTGATGGATATTGTGACTGGGCACATGGCTTACTTTCAATGTGTGCATTTGGGAGGTGGTGGTGTGTGGTGTGTGATTGTGGTAGCGTTGGTGTGTATGTGTGTGTCATGTCCCTGTCGACTGCACACATATGTCACCCCGGGACATGGTGGATGTTTATTACCGTGCTGAGGTCTTTGGATATGATGTGATGGGTGTGTTGTATGTTGCACAGTATGCGGTGTGTGGGTGTGTCCTTGCAGTTCAGGCTGACTCCTACTTGTTATGGTTCAGACGTTGTGTGTGTGCAGGGTGTGTGACTGTCAAGATTGTGTCTAGTCCAATTGTGCATGTCAGCATTTCAGCAGTTCTTGCTCACTGTGCAGTGCTGCCCACCCACTCTGAATTTGTGTGTGTGTTCTGTCAGGCATTGCTGTGGCATGCTTTAGCGTGGCTCCCACTTTTTGTTGCTGAGTGTGTGGTCAGACTGTGTGGGTCATTGTAAACATGTGTAGGACTGTGCTTTGTAGTGAGCAGGCCGTCAGTGTTAATGTGATGATCTTTCGGGCGACTTCAGAGTGTGACAAGTCCTGCTCCACGAGCTGTGGTATTTCCCTGTGGCCACTGTTGCGGCTACTCATTTGCGTTGACATCCAATGACAGTGGACTACATGGTCATCTCACGACTGACGTGTACTTCACACACTCTCATCCTCTCTCATTCATACTTGTGAAATGAATCAGCAGAGACACATTTTTGCTTCAAGCCATGTATTGGGACTTATGTCCTCTGTGATGCAGTATAGTGGACACTACTGGCAGCGAAATGCATGTGGAGGATATACTCAGCATGATTACACATAGCATAGGGTGTAGGGGTACATGTCATTAGTTGTTGACTGTGGGATGTGTGCTTCAGAGTTACAACTGCTTAGCCGTTGCTGTGCTAATGTACATTTGCTAATCACTGTGGAGCTGCTAACTTTGACACAGACAGTATACATTTCGCCTACCAGACCGCTTGACATCATGGGCACAGTACATCTCAGTTCCATGTTACAGGTTTGCTGCTATGGTTACTCATACACACGTGCGTGGAGGTGACATCAGGGCATGGGCTTACGTGCATGCAACAGCGTCTCACTTGTTGTTGCAATGTGGTGGCTACTGGACATGACACAGTCACTGGGGTAATGTTGTGGGGGGATGCACTTGTTGTCCATGCAAAAGTCCTGGCACGGAAGTTCAGAGGGAGGTGTGGTGACAGCTCTCACATACTACAGCCGACCGATTACTGTCCACTGACCGGTGCATATGTTCATGGGCGCAGGATACATATTATGGCATAGTTGTACGTGCAGTTATGTCCATGTGGTTGCCATACACAAATCCCATGCCTCTGCCTCCCCCTGTTCATGCAGAGTTACTGGATGTGATGAGGTACCGAGTGCATGTCCCGAAAATATCCGATGTCATGGCAGTGTAGTTGATGGTGTGGTGTTAGTTGCAGGTTGTGTGGTATAGTTGTTGTACTGGTGACTGCTCAGTCCGTGCGGATGCCAGGCATGGGTACGGTGTTGACATCATTGTTCAATTGGGGGTGTTGCGTCGGGGCCCGACGAATTGACAGGTTGTCAGGAATGCAATACCTTCCAGCAGGCCTTCCATGGCATTGGTGGTAAACATGGATGCCATCCAATGTAGCGGATGGTGGCTGTCAAGGTGTTGGTCGTAAGTTGTCCCTTGTAGGAGCATGATGGGACATGTTGGATGACATTCGATGAAACTGTGATCCAGAATCCGTCGTGTGGAGGCACAGTGGTCCCATTGCAGTGTGGGTCCGATTGCAGCCACATACGCCATGCCCCCATAGGCTGAACAGACCCTGTCGTGGATGTCCAGGGGGTTGAACAGTTGTACCAGGTCCGCCATTGGACATGCAGGGTTGGAGAGACATAAATCCACAGGATAGTGGAAAGGACACCTCCGACAGTAGAAGACGGGGATGACGCAGCTGAACAATGCGATGCGGTAAGTTAGTCGGTAACTTACGTTCAGCAAGGCCAGATTTTCACATCCCAATATCTGTATCAGGTAATGTTTGTACAGCTTCATCTGTCCGGCGTAGTTGGGTAGGTGGGGTGCAAGTGCCATTTTGCTGATGGGCGATGTGATGGCGTGCTCCGGCTGTCTGTGCAGTCTGCAGAGTGCAACCTCCGACGTTGCTGGGAATTCTGTTATGGTCGTAGGGAGGCAGGGCTTGGGTTATAGTAGCTTGTGCGAAGGACACGGGCCCTCATCCCACATGCTTCTGTGGATGGTCAAGGTCAGTGGTGTCTGACTCCTTCCCGATAACTTGCATGTGAACCACATGGGGGAGTGGTATCATTTCTTTTTCCCTTCGGAATGTTCTTTCGTGTTATGCGCTATCTGCCCAGTGGACGGTTCCCTCTGCATGCCTGTGTTGGGCTTTTTTGGAATAATGACTGTGTTGTCCTGCTTGAATAGTTGAGCTGTGGTTTCAGTGTGGGTATGGTAGGCCATTCAGTGCTATCTCCTCTCCCGTGTGTGCGCGGCATGCTGCGTTTCCGCTATACGTTGGGCCTTGTGTGTGGGTGTTGTAATTGGAGCCACCTGTTGTCGGTCCCCTGGGATCTTTGATGTTACGTATTGCATGTCTTGGTATTGGGTGCAGGGTGGTATCGGTGTTTCTGTGTGGTACTGGCGTACCTTTTGCCGACGGGGTCCATATTCTGCTGGGTGATGTTGCCACCGCTGTGTGCTTCGCCATGTTTTGCACACAGGGGTGTGTCCTAATTTGGCGTGACATCACTGACATGTTCGGGTCAGTTGTGTGCCGTCAGGTTGGCAACAGTGAATTGCCGGTTGGCGACATGACTGTGGCAGGACTGTCACGTGACATGTGCGTTCTGGGTGGGGCTGGTGTGTGTGGTGTTTGATTGTGACCCTGTGTTGTTTGTGTGCGGCGCATACTTGGCGCTGCCGTTGGCCTATGCGTTGTGCGCATGTGTGGCTGCGTCGTCGACGCTGCGCTGCGGGGCCGTGACGGGGACGTTAGTTCCTGGTCCCAGGTGGTGTGTCCCCGGTTGTTGCGAGTTGTTACAATTTGCCCGGTGTGACATTTGTGGGTGCAGTGGTGGATGTGTCGCGTCCACGCAGGGGTGTCTGGGGGGCCATGTACAGTTTTACCGCACTTGCACTGCGTGCGGTGTTTGCGTGCCCTTGTTGTGTGTCTGCCTACCTGCGTCTCCGCGGTGCGTTGACTCCTAGGTTCTGCATCAGGTAGAGCATGGGGAGGGCCTGCAGTGCTGGATTCATGCTCGGGGGTCCGCCTCTTTGGTATCCGTACTGTGCGCTCGGGTTTCCGCCTTGCTTTCACGTGCGGTGTCTCTTAGCCGGGGGAGCTGTTTGGTTGTGGCATCGTAATTTGTACGCCGGGCGGTACGTGATTTCGTCGGGCGGTGTGTCTCCATTGGGCGGCGCCGCTACGTGTACGGGCGCACTTTGATGGCGGACGGCGTCGCTGGCTTACGGGCGGTGTTTGGCTGTCTTTTCACATCCTAATTGGGCGGGCGTGTGGGCTGCGGGGGGCGGACGGCAACTCTTGTTTTTTGCATCCGCCAGCACGGCGGTGGTGCTTCCGCCCGCCATCCTAATGCGCCCCTATGTTTTTAATAAATATTTATTGGTATTGGTAAATAGTTTAGAGTTATTTAATAATTCATTAATTATTTAAAAAAATTAATTTATTTATAAGTATGTTATTTGTCACTTCTACACTATCCAACACTTTCCCTACTGTTGCACTCTCTGGAGTGGGAATAGTAATTTTTACCCCTACGCTATCCAACACTTTCCCTACTGTTGCACTCCCTGGAGTGGGAATAGTAATTTCTACCCCTACGCTATCCAACACTTTCCCTACTGTTGCACTCTCTGGAGTTGGAATAGTAATTTTTACCCCTATGCTATCCAACCCTTTCCCTACTGTTGCACTCTCTGGAGTGGGAATAGTAATTTTTACCCTTACGCTATCCAACACTTTCCCTACTGTTGCACTCACTGGAGTTGGAATAGTAATTTTTACCCCTACGCTATCCAACACTTTCCCTACTGTTGCACTCTCTGGAGTGGGAATAGTAATTTTTACCCCTACGCTATCCAACATTTTTCTTAGTGTTGTTTTTTGGGGAGTTGTAATAGTAGTTTTATTCCCTACGCTATTTAATATTTTTTGTATTATTTTAGTTAATATAGTATATAATTAATTTTAAAAATATTAAAAGTAAATTGAATTTTTTAATTTGTTATACATAATTATTAAATTTTTATTTATGTTATTGTTTTATGTGTATAGATGTATTTGTAATTTATAATATTTTTTAATAATGTATAATTTATTAAAATAATTATTCAAACGTATTATTAAGTAAGTATATATATTATATATTATATGTATATGTTTAATTAATGTTTTATTTAATTATATATGTTACTTATTAATTTTAAATATTATCAAATATTTTTAACTATGTTTATTTTAATTATAAGTATTATTTAGTTTATTTTACATATTATTTTTAACAACAAAAAAAACGATATTTTTGATAACGATATTTTTGACATCGATATTTTTTTCTCGATATTTTTGTACTTACCATGTTGTAGATAGGATGTCGATATTATTGACATCGATATTTTTGTTGCAATATTTTTGTAGGTTGATTTTTTGACCTTCGATATTTTGTCAGTGATTCCACTACAACATCACACTGGTGATGTAACTACTAAGGTGTCTTTTTACTTTGTTACATAGAGAAGTGTTTGGACCCTGAATTAAAAATGTAAATAAAACCCTCAGACCATGAATACAGAGCGCTGTTGGTCTCTATACTGTGCCAAGTGGGTGGTGTGAAATGCAATTATGATTGAAGACATAACTGATTTACTATAGGTTTGTGTGCTCCTCCTAGCTCCATGAAGGGCTGATGTGAATTTTGGTTCTATTGGTGTCTGTCAAATCTTGATTTTTATATAGGTGTTGAGAATGATCTGGGAAGGAGGTTGTGGTTTACTAAGCAGTAGAGTGTAGCATAAGGGTTTATGGGGGCTATGGGCAGAAAATGTGAAGCCAGTGTGTGTGTGAGGAAATACATTCATTAAGTTAGTACTTTTTGTATTATTGTAATATAGTCTGTCTCAACAGACACATTCATCAGAGCCAAGCCCATTAGATTGGTCAAAGAGATTCGCCTTCTGAGTTTTTCTAAACTCAGAAGACATTGATTTAGTGAAGAAAATATTTCCTTGTTTAACAAATCTAATTTATGAAGCACTCTTTGAATCAGGTGATTAACCTTCTTGGCTCACCATAGTATTTATGGTAAGATAACAACACTCATAGTGCAATATTTCTTCTCTATGCCCTCCCTCTTCTGCTCCCTTTATATCTGCCATTCAGATATATAGTGCCACAGTTATAAATTACTGTTCTGGAAAATCATTCAATTTCTGGAGAAATACATCTGTAGTCATTTCAAGCACCATACTTTTCCTATTTTGGGGAAATGTTCTAACAGTAGATACTTCTCCAAATGCAACATTGCTTCAAGAAAGTAAGTGAATTTCTAATATGATGCAAGTCTAGACCAAGCACGTACTTTGATTCATATTAAGGAATTATTTGCATGAGGTGTGAATTGCTCAATTGCATTGCATTGTATTTTCATTACTTTGATTGATACAATATGTTAGGAAAACCCTACGTGTGGTGATATTTAGTGACAGAATTATGCAGTTCGCTTCATTTGATTCATGTAATTACAATAGCATTTAGATACTGGTACAGCTGATCAAGCACCCAAAAGTGCTTGGTCATATGGTTTCCCCCAATTATTGCCCTGTCTGTTTTCTTAGCATTATTACTCTGTGCACTTTTCCCCTGCTAAACAAAAGAAAAGTGGGCCCCTTTTAAGCATGTCAAAATTGTCTTAAATCTGATTGGAGCACATAACTCTCTTATAAGGCCATAATACATGGTGCAGAAATATACCTTTGTTATGGAAAATTAAATGCCACCTATGGACTGCAGAACTTATTTTGTAAGCCTGGGTGGAGTTCGCTGAGTTTTGCTTCGCGGAACTCCGCAAAGTGCAAAAAACCTCTGCCGCACTACGCGGAGCTCCGCAAGCAGTTGAGTACGTTAAAAAAATGCAGTTTGCGGTAATTTTTTGCGCCGGCTATTTGTCAGCACTGTGAAATTATTGCAAACGGCACCATGCACAGCGCAAGTGGGCGCTGCTTAGTTTCTGCTGCTCGAGTAGATTTTCTACTTGAGCGGCAGCTTTCTCAATGTGAACGGACGTTTTCTCAATGCAAACGGTCGCGAGCATATGCTGTCAATCACATTGAGAAATACGACTGCCTGCGTTGAGAAATCTAGCCGGGAGGTTGATTTCCCTCGCTCACGCTGGCCAACTTGACGAGCGCGAATGAGGAAAAATGTCGCAGGGAGGTGGATTTTCCTCGCTCTTGCTCGCCAACTTCATGTTGACAAGCACGAGCGAGGGAAAAAAACTCTGCTCTGCTATGCGGAGTGGATTTTTCAGAACTCCGTAAGCTCTGCATAACACGGGGTGTGGAAAACTGCGCAAACTCGGCGAGCGGAGCGGAGTTCACAACCCAGGCTTACTATTTTGCCATCCACAACAGTGGCAGTGAAAACCTATTTTTTGTGTAACAAAACAGCCAACAAAATACTGTTCTAAAGATAAACCTATACAATGCACACCATATTTAATTAACATGATCAACAATTATTGAGGAAATTAAAACAAAATGCAGAAAATTGGGAAAGGGGTTCAAATGTTAGCCTAAAAACATGGATTTATCAATGGAAAACACGTGGAAGATGTCGGGTTTAATGTCATCAGATGATAGAAAAAAGGGAAAAAAATATCCAACTGTTCTCCAGAGATTCAGCCGTAACCTAGGCACCTGAACTGGTCATTACCAAGTTCATGTTGCAGGAATGGCGGTTGAGCCCTGTCAAGGTTTCTACCATCACATAAGAAATGTATAATAAAAATTCAGGAAGAACAAACTTAAATGTTGAACCTGTACGGAGCTTTAAGAAGGTCAGATATGTGATATGAAAACTCTTAGGTAATATATTGATTTATTTAAAAAAGACATTTGCAAATAGCCGACATATAACCTACGTCATTGTATAGTGCTGGTATTGAGGTATTTGGACAAAATATTGAGTTTTAAATATCAGGAGACACAAATATCGGAAAAAAATATAGTGACACAAAAATATTGTGATGCTAAAATATCATTGTCAAGAATAGCATTTGTTAGGTAAGTAATATATAGAATATTGATGTTTTTAATATCATTTTCAATAATATATTTGTAAAAAATATTGTATGTGTTTCAGTTCACATAATAATATTAGGGGGCCGATTAGGATGCAGCCCTGAAATGCTCCTACCGACGGTCGGAGACTACCAGGCTGCATCGTAATCGGCCCCGCGGTTTACTTTCGGACCACCACATTACAATGCTGACAGTCGCAAACTAAACCGGCCGGTCATTTGGGCTGGTTTCCTACAGGCTCAAGGAGGCCGTCGGCCAGTCGGAACTGGCTCGCAATCCCAAAGAGTGGGCCTTTCTGCCTTTGGGATTACGATGCATGGTATGCAGTATGGTTTCCATGCAGGCCTGTCCGACATGGAAACCAAGTCGGAAAGCGTGTTTGGGAGCTCCCAGCAGGGCCTCCTTGTGTGTGCGGCCTCTGGTTGGGGGCCGAAGGGGCACCTATGGTGCCCCCCAGTTGATCCCTGCACCACCTTGAGGTGCCTGCTATGGGGTGAAGGGATAAACAGCACCTCCCATTTCCCTATGGGAGCATGTATTATGGCTGGTTTACGGCCATAATGCATGCTCCCATAGGGAAATGTAGGAATGCAACCAAACAGTGTTTGGTCGCATCCTAATTAGGTGGTCAATTTTAATTGATTACGAATTTTTAATTTAATTGTTAATAGTAGTTTATAGTGTTGTAGTGGGTCGTTCGGTTTGTAGGGGGATAGGGGGGGAAGTTAATTAAGCAAAAACTAACTATTAATGTATTCATAATTTTGAATTCATTATGTGATTGGTATTATCTATGTAATACAGATTTATGGTAGTTATATTATAGCAAGTCAAAAGAGCGTGTGGATAGACAAAACCATGCTGGGGAGGGCGATCCCTTTCAAGGACGGTTCCCCTCACACACGAAAGGTGTCATGCTTCATCATAGTGGTACCTCCTTGCGTCACAAGCCTAGTCATGGCGCAGGCTACAACCCCCTCGCTGCGAGGGAGGAGCTCAGGGATGTTTTATTGAGAGAGGGGGTTATCCTAAAACCCTATGTGAGCGTGGTGTGCTGTGTGGGGAGTACAGTGCTGTGGTAAATAGTGGTTAAAACTGGCTACAAGGTTAGCCAGGCGAAGTTTATTATGCTACCTTGTGCCAGGATTATAAACAAATAGCGGATAATGTAACTGCCAACATTAGAGACAGCTGCATTTGGAAACGATCAACATGTTTCGGCCTTCAAACCTATAAAAGTGTTGCAGCCTTCATCAGGATCATATGTTATCTACTGCAATTGGTGAATGAACACAACAGTGAAATTGTGCAAGAAAATTATCAATAGACGGCGCTGTGTAATACTGAACCAGTGATCCTGTAGTTCAGCAGATTCACCGGTGCAACCTGTGGTGAAACAAAGAAACAACACACCGCGCCCTTTACATTGTGGTAAAAATATATAGCATGGTTGAGCCACAGCACATGAGACAAACAAATATATAAATTACATTATATAGTCAGTCAAACCATTATGAATGTTCACCTAGTGGTTACTTGTTAGTGCGAAACTCACCTACAACAGTCAGGGACTTTACCGCATCTGTCCTGGGCTATGAGCCATAGGTACATATGCCAAACCAACCTAATGAAAAAAGTTGATGGCGTTAAAGTTAAAAAGAAAATGTTTCAAAGAGCGAGAACAAGCTGAACAGTATGTGAGCAATCGTAAGCAAAAGGGGTCAACTATAAAGTGGTTCCACCAGAAAGCTGTGGGAACACACGCGCTGCTGTGCGTATAATCATTATATCATAATGTACAAAGTGTCACTGTGTGCAGTCTGCGTAGGCGCAACAATTACACTGATGGGTACAAGCGGGCAGAGTGCTGCGAGGGTCTGGTGTATCCCAGAAATGTATTGTGTCATCTAAACGGAGTTATCCCGAATGAAGGCGGATTAGTCACTTGCACGTTCAATTATATGCCTCGATGAGAGCACTGTCGGAATATTCCGATCCCGCCTCTATGAAAGACGCGGTGCGCAATAGGGAAAGTATGTATCGAGGAGAGCGCTGCCTGTAAAGCGCGTGTACTAATATCCCGCTAATGAGAGGGGAACGGAATCATATGTCAGGTATTTGGCGCTGCTGGTGTAGCGCATATATTCAAAACCCCTTCCAAGGGGCAGATGTATCCCAGAAAGGTATTGTGTCAACTCAGCGGAGTTAGCCCTAATAAAGACGGATTAGTCACTTGAGAGTTAGATTATATGCCTCGATGTGAGTGTTGTCAAAGTTTTCGGAACCCGTTTCTATGAAAGACGCGGTGCACAATAGGAAAAGTGTGTATCAGGTATGGCGCTGCCTGTACAAGCATGTGTACTTCTATCCCGCTAATGGGAGGGAAACGGAATAATATGCCAGGTGGTTAGCGCTGCTGGTATGGTGCATGTATTCAAACCCCTCCCTAGGAGCGAAACAGGGTTCAGATTCGTCCCACCAAAGTTAGAAACAGTACTCGTTGGGACGCGATAGACCGGGAAACATTCTACCGGGTTAGTTGGCCCTTGTTGAGGATGTTCCAGTTGCACATGATGGATTTTTTGACTTCATTTGAGAGGGAGATGAAGGTGTTGACACACACCAGTCTCGTTTGTGGTTGTCTATTTGGAGGATTATCCAACAAGGCATCTCTGTTGTTATTCAGCGCTCGTTTCGTCGATTTTTTGATGAGCGCTGCTGGGTAATGCCTGTCCAGAAGGTTGCTCCGTAATGTCAAAGCGTGTTCCTTGTATTTATCCACACTGGAACAATTCTGCCTAAGCCTGTAGAATTGGCCGAAGGGTAGGTTGTCACGCAGAGATTTGGGGTGGTGACTGTCGTATTGAAGTAGGGCATTACAGGCCATTGGTTTTTGGTACAGTTCTGTTTTGAGATGACCATCAGATGGAATGAGGTGAAGATCTAGAAAGGCAAGCTTTTCCTTGCTGTACTCACATGTAAACTGAAGATGTTCGTTTTGTGTTTTGAGCCACTCGTGGAAGGTTTTGATTGATGTGCAGTCGCCTCTCCAGACCACCAGGATGTCGTCGATATACCTTTTCCACAAAAGGATATGGGCCAGATACGGGTTATTGTCAGACAGGACGACATCCTCCTCGAAGACGTGCATATAGAGGTTCGCCAGGCTGGGGGCGAAGGTGCTCCCCATCGAAGTACCTGATACCTGCAGGTAGAGCTGGTCTTCGAATTAGAAAACAAATTCTTTCATCGCCATGGTGGCACATCTCATGATGAATGGTATCGGTGTGATTATATCTGGTGGATGGCGACTCAGAAGATCTTCTATGGTTGCCAATGTCTGGTCCTGGGGGATGCAGGTGTATAGTGACTCGACGTCAAAGGAGACCAGGTAGTCGGTTTCAGGGTTGAATTCCATCCCCCTCAGTAGACGGAGTATGTCCTTTGTGTCCTGTAGATATGTGGGCATAAGTTGGACCAAAGGTCGGAGGAAGAAATCCACGAACTGGGACAGAGGTTCTAATGCGGAGCCTATGCCGGAGATGATTGGTCTCCCTGGTGGTGGTCTCTGTGGCTTGTGGATCTTCTGTAAGATATAAAAGTAAGGAATCACCGATTCTTTGGTGTGGAGGAACTCCGCTTCCTTAGGTGTGATCCATCCATTGTCCATAGCATTAGTAGTCATGGTGATAATGGTGTTGGTAATCCTTTCGGTTGGATCCTGTTGTAGTGGGAGATAGGATGCAATCACGCTCAACTGGGGTAAACATTCAGACCTGTAGGTATTGGTGTCCATAAGTACGATTGCACCGCCCTTGTCAGCTGGCTTGATTGTAATCGTTTTGTCCATGCTGAGGGTGCGTAGGGCCTGCTGTTCACGTTTGGAAATGTTATTTTAAGCCTTGGTAGTGAGGACAGTTTCGAGTCCAAGTCTTTGAGAGCCGCTTTTTCAAAAGTGGCAACCTCTGCCGGTACTAGGCCAATCGGAGAATTGAACGTGGATTTGGCGCGCAAGTTGGTGTTCGTGATACCTGTGTCTGTGTCCACAGGGATCTTGTCAGAAAAGAAGAAATGCAGTCTGACCTTTCGAAAGAATTGATGGACCTCCTGATGGAGTTGAAAGAGGTCTCCACAGTAAGTAGGTACATAATCTAACGCTCAAGTGACTAATCCGTCTTTATTAGGGCTAACTCCGCTGAGTTGACACAATACCTTTCTGGGATACATCTGCCCCTTGGAAGGGGTTTTGAATACATGCGCTACACCGGCAGCACCTATACCTGACATATGATTCCATTGCCCTCTCATTAGCGGGATATTAATACACGCGCTTTACAGGCAGCGCTCTCCCCGATACATATTTTCCCTATTGCGCTCCGCGTCTTTCATAGAGGCGGGTTCGGAATATTTGGACAGCACTCTCATCGAGGCATATAATTGAACGCGCAAGTGACTAATCTGTCTTCATTAGGGATAACTCTGTGTAGATGACACAATACATTTCTGGGATACACCAGACCCTCGCAGCACTCTGCCCGCTTGTACCCATCAGTGTAGTTGTTGCGCCTACGCAGAATGCACACAGTGACACTTTGTGCATTATGATATAACGATTATACGCACAGCAGCGCGTGTGTTCCCACAGCTTTCTGGTGGAACCACTTTATAGTTGACCCCTTTTGCTTACGATTGCTCACATACTGTTCAGCTTGTTCTCGCTCTTTGAAACATTTTCTTTTTAACTTTAACACCATCAACTTTATTCATTAGGTTGGTTTGGCATATGTACCTATGGCTCATAGCCCAGGACAGATGCGGTAAATTCCCTGATTGTTGTAGGTGAGTTTCACACTAACAAGTAACCACTAGGTGAACATTCATAATGGTTTGACTGACTATATAATATAATTTACATATTTGTTTGTCTCATGTGCTGTGGCTCAACCATGCTATATATTTTTACCACAATGTAAATGGCGTGGTGTGTTGTTTCTTTGTTTCACCACAGGTTCCACCGGTGAATCTGCTGAACTACAGGATCACTGGTTCAGTATTACACACTGCCGTCTATTGATTATTTTCTTACACTTTTTCACTGTTGTGTTCATTGACCAATTGAAGTAGCTAACATATGATCCTGATGAAGGCTGCAACACTTTTATAGGTTTGAATGCCGAAACATGTTGATCGTTTCCTAATGCAGCTGTCTTTAATGTTGGCAGTTACATTATCCGCTATTTGTTTTTAATCCTGGCATAAGGTAGCATAATAATCTTCGCCTGGCTAACCTTGTAGCCAGTTTTAACCACTATTTACCCCAGCACTGCACTCCCCACACAACACACCACGCTCACTTAGGGTTTTAGGATAACCCCCTCTCTCTATAAAACATCCCTGAGCTCCTCCCTCGCAGCGAGGGGGTTGTAGCCCGCGCCACGACTAGGCTTGTGACGCGAGAAGGTACCCCTATGATGAAACATGACACCTTTGGTGTGTGAGGGGAACCTTCCTTAAAAGGGATCCCCCTTCCCAGCATGGTTGTCTCTATCCACACGCTCTTTCGACTTGATTTTTGGACCCGTGGGCTCCTTGTGTGACAGTTATTAGTAGGATTGGGGAGTTTGCCCACACAAGTCCTTAAATCTCCTCATAGCCCCGCTAGTGTGAATTCATGTGTGAGCAGCGGATCAGCTGCGGGCTAATTCTCTAACTTTTTCTATCTCTTTCAACAAGCACTCAGTGAGCAATCTCAGCTACCTTTCACTGCCAACCCCTGCGCGGTACAGCTGTCCTTACCATGGCTGAGCGCACAGGGTTGTCCTTTGATGAAGCAATGGTGTTAAACATCGTGACTACACCCAGTATATTAGACACACCACTGACCCAAACCATCACAACATCTGACGATTGGAGCAAAGTGCTGAATCCCAAGCTTCTCTACATTAGGAGCACTACACATGGGTCTATAATGACAGAATATCTTAGTGGTAACTGTGCCCCAACAGGCCTGATTGTAACCAACGCTCTCAGACTCTTTCTGGACAATAAGACCTTATCAAGGACTGGTCCCTCATTGCATGGCGATGCACAAGGGACTGGCTCATCTTGATTATCAGTACAGCAAAGAAGGTGGCCGATACCATCTTGATTGAAATCCAGACCCTTGAGTCACAAATCAAAACTATAGTGAGTGCCACACTCTTCAAGAAAAATCTGGATGAAACCAACAAGACTACCAAGGATTATAAGGAATCTTTACGGACCAGCAAAATAAACAAATTTAAGAAAGATTTAGCAAAATTTGCGCTTGAAAAAGTATACACCTATGCTAATGAAGCATACAAACCACCAGAATTCAATAGGGGAGGTAGACGGTACGGTTCCAACTACTCCTCCTCAGATAGGGATGAGTGGTCCAGAAACTCTGATACAAGTTTGGATGCTTCCCGTTAGAGCACACAAAAACGCGGACAAAGAAAATGGCGTGGAGCATGAGGCGGACCCCCACCTAATCAATGGTGGCCACCAACACCATGGGGACATCCCCCTTTCCCGACTTTTGGCCCAGGACCCCAAGGACCCATTATGGGATTCCAACCACCGCCTCCACAAAGTTATAACCAGCCTTTTTTAGGGCAAGGCCGGGGACGGTCGAGAGTGAGAAGACGACAACAGCAACAAGTACATTGGAGACCACCAGCTTCCCCGCGGAACACTCGGAGCATGACGAAAACGGGACAACAACCAGGATTGAGCAGGGACCTAGTCTCGTAGTCAACCTGAGCCAACGCCAACTTATGACTGATGAAACTCTTGTACTTACCTGCAGACTAGGTTTTGTACCTACTTACAGTGGAGACCTCTTTCAACTCCATCAGAAGGTCCATCAATTCTTTCGAAAGGTCAGACTGCATTTCTTCTTTTCTGACAAGATCCCTGTGGACACAGACACAGGAATTATGAACACCAACTTGCGCTCCAAATCGACGTTCAATCCTCCGATTGGCCTAGTACCGGCGGAGGTTGCCACATTTGAAAAAGCGGTCCTCAAAGACTTGGACTCAAAACTGTCCTCACTACCAAGGGCTTATAATAACATTCCCAAATGTGAACAGCAGGCCCTACGCACCCTCAGCATGGACAAAACGATTACAAGCAAGCCAGCTGACAAGGGAGGTGCCATTGTACTTATGGACACCAATACCTACAGGTCTGAACGCTTACACCAGTTGAGCATGATTACATCCTATCGC
Source organism: Calotriton arnoldi (assembly GCA_963921515.1). Taxonomy (NCBI): domain Eukaryota; kingdom Metazoa; phylum Chordata; class Amphibia; order Caudata; family Salamandridae; genus Calotriton; species Calotriton arnoldi. Next base: position 268,084 of record CAWUFW010017221.1, read on the forward strand.
CCACTACAACAGGATCCAACCGAAAGGATTACCAACACCATTATCACCATGACTACTAATGCTATGGACAATGGATGGATCACACCTAAGGAAGCGGAGTTCCTCCACACCAAAGAACCGGTGTTTACTTACTTTTACAACTTACCGAAGATCCACAAGCCACAGAGACCACCACCAGGAAGACCAATTATCTCCAGCATAGGCTTCGCATTAGAACCTCTGTCCCAGTTCGTGGATTTCTTCCTCCGACCTTTGGTCCAACTTATGCCCAAATATCTACAGGACACAAAGGACATACTCCGTCTACTGAGGGGGATGGAATTCAACCCTGAAACCGACTACCTGGTCTCCTTTGACGTCGAGCCACTATACACCAGACATTGCCAACCATAGAAGATCTTCTGAGTCGCCATCCACCAGATACAATCACACCGATACAATTCATCATGAGATGTGCCACCATGGCGATGAAAGAACATTTTTTTCCAATTCGAAGACCAGATCTACCTGCAGGTATCAGGTACTTCGTTGGGGAGCACCTTCGCCCCCAGCCTGGCGAACCTCTATATGCACGTCTTCAAGGAGGATGTCGTCTTGTCTGACAATAACCCGTATCTGGCCCATATCCTTTTGTGGAAAAGGTATATCGACGACATCCTGGTGGTCTGGAGAGGTGACTACACATCCATCAACACCTTCCACGAGTGGCTCAAAACACAAAACGGACATCTTCGGTTTACATGTGAGTACAGCAAGGAAAAGATTGCCTTTCTAGATCTTCACCTCATTCCATCTGATGGTCATCTCGAAACAGAACTGTACCAAAAACGATGGCCCATATTGCCCTACTTCAATACGACAGTCACCACCCTAAATTACTGCGTGACAACCTACCCATCGGCCAATTTCTCAGGCTGAGGCGGAATTGTTCCAGTGTGGATAAATACAAGGAACACGCTTTGAGATTATGGAGCAACCTTCTGGACAGGCATTACCCGGCAGCGCTCGTCAACAAATCAGCGAAACAAGTGCTGAATAACAACAGAGGTGCCTTGTTGGATAATCTTCCAAATAGACAACCACAAACGAGACTGGTGTCTGTCAACACCTTCAGCTCCCTCTCAAATGAAGTAAAAAAATCCATCATGTGCAACTGGAACATCCTCAAAAAGGGCCAACTAACCCGGTAGGATGTTTCCCGGTCTATCGCGTGCCAACGAGTACTGTCTCTAACTTTGGTGGGACAAATCTGAACCTTGTTTCACTCCTAGGGTGGGGTTTGAATACATGCGCTGTACCGGCAGCGCTAACCACCTGGCATATTATTCTGTTTCCCTCTCATTAGCGGGATAGAAGTACACGCGCTTTTACAGGCAGCGCCCTACCTGATACACACTTTTCCTATTGTGCACCGGGTCTTTCATAGAAGCATGTTCCGAAAACTCTGACAGCGCTCACATCGAGGCATATAATCTAACGCTCAAGTGACTAATCCGTCTTTATTAGGGCTAACTCCGCTGAGTTGACACAATACCTTTCTGGGATACATCTGCCCCTTGGAAGGGTTTTTGAATACATGCGCTATACAGGCAGCGCCAAATACCTGACATATGATTCCGTTGCCCTCTCATTAGCGGGATACTAGTACACGCGCTTTACAGGCAGCACTCTCCCCGATACATATTTTCCCTATTGCGCACCGCGTCTTTCATAGAGGCGGGTTCCCAATATTCCGACAGCGCTCTCATCGAGGCATATAATTGAACGCGCAAGTGACTAATCCGTCTTCATTAGAGATAACTCCATGTAGATGCCACAATGCATTTCTGGGATACACCAGACCCTCGCGGCACTCTGCCCGCTTGTACCCATCAGTGTAGTTGTTGCGCCTACACAGACTGCACACAGTGACACTTTGTACATTATGATATAATGATTATACACACAGCAGCGCGTGTGTTTCCACAGCTTTCTGGTGGAACCACTTTATAGTTGACCCCTTTTGCTTACGATTGCTCACATACTGTTCAGCTTGTTCTCGCTATTTGAAACATTTTCTTTTTAACTTTAACGCCATCAACTTTATTCATTAGGTTGGTTTGGCGTATGTACCTATGGCTCATAGTCCAGGACAGATGCGGTAAATTCCCTGACTGTTGTAGGTGAGTTTCGCACTAACAAGTAACCCCTAGGTGAACATTCATAATGGTTTGACTGACTATATAATGTAATTTACATATTTGTAAGACCTGACTCTTCGGATGAACTCAGCACTTAGTCTGATCCGCTGCGCCCCTTATAGCACCTTGAGACCCTCAGGGGTGAGTAGCTGCGCTTTACAAGCGCTGATTGATTGATTTAGAGGGTGTGGTGTTATGGCCAGAGCTGCTGACTTTGAAACTGGGGAACCAGGTTCGAGTTTTGATGTCGGCTCAACATCCTGTGATTCTGGGAAAATCACTTAATCTCAAGCCAAAAAAACAAAATGAATGCGACCTTGTGTGATGTAACTGATACTCATGGAAAGCAAGCTCTTTTTTCTGTGGTGGCCATCTTGGGAGACTTTTTTGTTATGAAGCTTCCAAATTTAGGGCTTGGCCACGCAAGATGGCAGATAAGATGTGCTAGAGGCAAGCTCCCTTGCATCACACTACTATCCTGCCCCATCCAGGTCATGTCAGCAGCCTTTGACCATCTTTAACTCTACGATTAGGGTGCGGTAAGGGAGGTGCAGGCTGTGGAACCTCCTGTGGGCCATCACGATCGATGGACCCACATCTGCCACCTTCTGGCCTGGTTGCTGGGGCTGCACCGCTGTTGCGAGACCTGCTCCTCTCCATCTGGAGCAGTTAAGAGCCAGAGGGATTGACAAGGTCGATGAAATGGTGCCTCTCTGCATGGGGGCAGATCGATGCGTGGCTGCACGGTGACCTGAGAGCTGCAATCATTATTAGGAGTGCCAGTTTCCCAGGAGAGTGGGTGTTTGGTCCGAATGAGAGCACATCAGCAGATGCCGAAGGCTGGGTGAGCTGCGATCGTTGGGCATTACTGAGCAGGGTCACAGAGTGGACAGTCTGTGGTGAAGTGGGCAAAACAATCATCTAGGCCTGCCTACACCTGAAGCTGCAACCCCCAAAAAGTAAGGTAGAGGGGCCTGGGACTCTGGGCTTTGGAACGTGCGCTTAACCACCCCAGGAAATAGGATAGATCGGAGGATTGATACTGGTGCCTCATGATTTTTGGATAATGCGGAGAACTTCGGTTCTCTGGCCCCCACCCCTTTTTCTTTGCTCCATAGGTGTACAGCTGCTACCACCCCAGTGCCCCCTGAGGGGCGGGAGGTTCCCACTGAGGTCTGCCTGTAGACTGGGGCATTAGCAATGTCAGAGGAGCTATGGTCATAGTCACTCATGAATATTATCTTGCTGGAGTCATTACCTTCCTCCCTGTCAAGATAGAACTCCCCAGGACTTATGTGTGACGCCCCTTCCCATGTGATGGTACTACTTTTTGCATGAACACTGGCTGTCTGTTACTCGACCCAGGCCTACAGAGTACTCCAGGACACCCTGAGGACGTCTCAAACGACAGGGCCGCTACAGAAGAGAGGAGATTGCTGTTGCTTTTCCGCCGGTGGGGTCCTTGCAGTCCAGGGAGATGGCAATCAATTCTAGTGCTACCTGCTGGTACCAGCTGCTGAAGATGTCTCATAAGCAGTGGAACAGAGAAGTCACACCACCCCTCCGGCACTGCTGAGATAGGCAAGCCAAGGGGTAAAGACACAGACACGATCCTGGACACACAGGGAACATCCATGTCGGAAAAGCCACCATCAGGGAGTGATACCGATAGCATGCCTCCCGCACTACAACAGACACTGGATAAAACCGTGGTAGTGATAGCGGATTCGGAGGCCTTGCTGTAGTTACAGATCAGATCTGGTGCGGAAGAAGTAAGCCTCTTGAGAGCTGACCACTGCAAGCTTACAGATAGAGTCAAGGGAAAAGACATAGAGGTGTGGGAACTTGAACTGGCCCAACATCTACTGCAGTCACAGCTAACAGACCTAACTGCTCATGTGAAAATCCTGGAAAACAGAATAGAAGCCACTGAAGGCTGCAACAGAAGAAACAGTGCATGCATTGTGGGTTTGCCTGAGGGCGCACAGGGGCATGATATGGTCACTTTCCTGGAGGAATGGTTGAAAACGCAGGTGGCCCCAACAGAACTTTCTACCTGCTTTGTGCTGGACCATGCACACCAGGCCCCAGCATGGCTCCCAGTTGTTGCATTACTGGGATCACAACATCCTATTTCAGAGAGCCCGCATAGCTGGCACCTTTCGAATACAGTATGGTCAGGGACTACCGCCAATCCCCCTCCCTGTCCTGCGCATTACCACCGTTAAACAATTAAAGCAATTGGACATGAGAGGAGTTTTCTTTGGAAGGCGGGGGGTCTCGCGACCCCCCGGCCGTATTTATTAAAACATGAAAACAAATTAAAATTTGAAATAAACAATATTTACACAAGCATTTTTATGCAGAAAATTAGACATTAGGTACAATCAATGTAGACAGGTATCAAT